>JAODAL010063781.1:0-19064 GCA_025379985.1 Phyllomedusa bahiana
ACACTGAGGCTGAAACAGAACGCTGTTCTTTAAAACAAGGTCAGGATTTTTCCCACCAATCGAAACCCAACCACCCCAGTCATGACGTCGCACACACATCTCACCCTGCCTATTCTGTAATCTATTTGCGGGCCGCCAAAAAAAGGGAAGCGCCAAAAAAAGGCGCGATTTTAATAGTTTTGAAAAAAATTTTAACCCTTTAATTATCGCAGATCTGGAAATTTCATCCCCTAAAAACCTTGCCGTTTTTCAACTAAAAATCGCTAAACACTATTTATGAAAATCGTTTTAAAAAAACAGTTTTTTCCCTGCTGCAGAGAGCTGTTGGTGTTTTAGAACTTTTTCCCAGGCAAAAATTGCATAGTGGGCGTGGTTTAGTTTTGAAACAATACTGGATTTACATGCATGCAGATACTGGCGCCCCCTTTTAAATCCTTACACTTCACTTACCGGGGCCCGTTAGGGGGTAAAAAAACATCAAATAACTGAGGTGGAATGCAATTGAAAGGTAATGTCGGCCCAGCTAGAAAAACCGAGCGAGGGCCAAGGGACCACTAAAGCGTCCAAGAGCACACTCCTTTTACACCGTCATCTGATAATTCCACAGAATATGACAGAACCTGCTCTGTTAAAAACGCTGATACATGTAAAGCTATAAAGAGTTACTTTTTTCACTTATTTGGGAACATCTTTAAAATACAGTGTGTGTATTTCAAAACACACACCCATTACAGCGGGTTATTATTTGGGGATTTTGTTCTCTGGCCAAAAGATATTTTTTTCACAAAAAGGTGAAACACCTTTGAAGTACAGGGTAAATGAAAGGTCTGGGGCAGAAATAAGCATCCCGGGGACCTAATGCTGGCCCCATGGCCCGTGTCAACATAGCACATCACCATCCGGGGCTTGGAGAAACTGCCCCTCAGATGTGGTGGTCCATCCTGCCGCAGCTACAGCAGCATCACCTACTGGCATGCATCCCATTTCAGGCAATCAAAGCTCCACCACGTCTTCCGAAGAGAGCTGCCTGTCTTTCCCATCATCTAACGGACCAGATGCTCCTGCCCCCCACTTTTTGGGCCAGCAGTCTTTCACCGAGGTGATTACGAAGAACAGCAGTATGCCCAGCCACCCTACACTCAGAAGCTGACCGTTGCCCCTGCCCAAGGGTGGTGGCTGCATCCCTCCCTTTTCAAGTGGGAACTCTCACCATTCGTAACTGAGGCTTGTGCCGAACCGGGGGGGAAAGGGGAGAGTCATGAGGGGGGGCCATAAAAAAACCCAAAGGAAAAACTTGCTTTTCCCCCCAAAAAGGGGAGAAACTCATTTTGTAAAGATGAATTAGGCAGGGACGCCAGGATTTCCACAACCAAAACCCGAAGCATCAGTTTAGATCACCTGCCGCCTCACCCAAATTTTTGGGAAAATTAGCCCCGGACCCTTCGCTACCTACCTCAGTTACTATTCTGATGCGCCACCCCGCCGATGCCCAAAAACATCTGTCCCAGCCCCCTTTCTACCACCACCATTTTTACCAGAGATGGTATTCCACCCACCTACCCACTCTTCCCTGGGCCATTAGTACCTTCTGTGTTTGAAGCCACCTCATCACTCGGGTCCCCTTTATGCTGCTCGTCACTCCCACTATGTCCCAGTCACTTTCTGGCTTGATGCTGCTGCCCCCCCCGCCACTCCCTTTATTCACCTACGCCGCCACCTAAAAAAGAGTAATTGTCCCATTTCCCCAGCCTGTTTCTGCTGTTTTGTTGCTGCTCCCCACCTCCACAACTTTCTTGGCCATTCGGGACTACCTTGCTGATGCCCCCTCCACAATTTGTCATTGTGCCACTCTTGGCCTACTCAGTTGCTGCCACCTCCAAAATTTTTGTCATTGGTACTTCTGTGCCTACTCCTGCTGCTGCCAACTGACCATTCTCTCAGCAACCACCCTGGGGTTTCCGAAATGTTTAGAACCTCCCCACCTGTGACTTGCCCAATGTTGGGTTTCCCCCCCTTTTTTTTAATCTGTAGAAGGGGTAAAAAGGGCAAACACAACCGATTTTGTCTTGGAGAAGCCAAGGGCCCGTATACAGTCCTTTTTTGATAGGATTGTCAGGCTGCCCCATTTATAGGGGTACACCAGAAGCTGACTGGGGTTGATTGGGACTGTTGCACATGATTAGGGCATTCCTTTCTTCACCCCACAGTTCTTTGCCCCCGTCACCCCGTGCTCGCGGCCATTTTAGATGCATTACCACGAATCGCCATGAAATTTGCTTCTTTTGTTCCTAAAATTCTAAACGAATTCCACTTCGTTAGAATAGATTTGCTCATCTCTATTCATTAGCTATCAGTATTATCTTTATTTCCAGTGCCTGCCATCTTCAAGAGACCTTAAACTGTCAACTAGCAGGGTTCACACCCTGTGAACTAAGCAGGGTTGAATTCCCCCTGACATGTCAGGCAACAAGAATGAAAAGGGGATTGACATCACTTCTCAGTTTTCAACAGGGCATAAATCTGAGCTCTTACCCACCCCTGTTAAGAAATGAGCACTGGAAGGAACAGGCGGAAGGAACAGGTGAAAGAAACTAAAACTAAAATAATAATTTGGGCGGCGGATATTGGTAGATGCTGCCAGCTCCATTTTTAAGCTAGGGTTTCACAATTTCAAGAAAGCATTTGCATGATTTTCAACACATCAATGAACCCATTTCTCAGTATATAATTCATTTTGGAAATAATGGGGCTTGTAGATGGCCATCAATTTTTTTACTATTGATGACATACAAACATTATTTCTTTACAAAAAGTAATACAAATTTCAGCCATACAATTTCACAACTTGCCAAATAAATTAGAACTATCACAAGAAAGATGAAGGAGAACTTCACAATGTTTCCCAATATTTATTCTTTTCAACGACTTAAAAATTCTCCAAGGACTTTACATGACCCAGATTCTCAAAGTGTTCCTTGCTTATATTATACGAGAATGACATATACTTATCATTAGAGTGCACTAATTAAAGAAAAAAGTGACATCTCCCGGTAATGTTCCCTGGTGTTTCAAATATGGTGCTCTACCTGATTTATATTTGGGTATTTTTGAACTTAACATTAACCTTACAATGAATAACTAGACAGCACCTAAAGCTGGGTAATTTCTGTGGGATTCTCCAAGAACATAATCAAAAATGTATTTAGTGATATGTTTGCAATGGATAAAAAATGTTTGATGTATTAGAAGTTATGGAAATTCTTAAAGTAATAATTTAGATTTATAGTGAAGCAAAGGTTTTGGAGGTTGTGCAGATTATTAATTTTTTTCTTTTTTCTTTTTATATGTCCTATGACAGCTACCTTTTTAGGATGACTCAGAATTATTATAAGGATGACTCTTCCATCCACTGTAAACAAATCCCACTCCCCTGCAATCTACTCAGGGTTCCTAGTCTCATCCCTGAAAACTTCAGAGTCTTGGCCTCCCCTAATTATTGAGATCAATCTTTTCTGCACTTAGCCTTTCTACTCCATTTCACCAGTCCAGGATGTAAATACTTCCCAGTAATCTTCACGCTACTCTTAAAAGGCCCAGAGTGATCATTCTTGCAGCATTATAGAATATTTGTTGCTTAAAGGAGGTTGTCTAACCACATTGATTCATCTTACCTCCGTCCTGTTTTCTTGGTTTCACTTTGAATTCAGGGGCGTTTTTATTGGCTTCCACTAGGTTGGGAGTAGAGCCCCGTCTTAGCTATAGCAAACCAGTGCTGGCAGCCTATCAGGAGAGAACAAACAGGTCTATAGCTATAGCGACCTGAGGAGCTGATGCAGCCCATACAAGAGGGGATATCTCAGAATAGGTAGGATACTGTTAATGGACATATATTGCAAAGTGACTTGTTTTTACAAGATCTTTAACATAAAAAGCAATCCTTGTAGTGAGACAACCCCTTTATACTTTCATATCCAGTGTTCTATTACCATTTTTCCTGATTATTACATTCAAAAATTATTATTATTTATAGTGTGAACCTCAAACCTATTATGTACTTTTTCTGTTCACCAAAGTATTTTTCAATGCACTCCTCACTTCCAGACCACAATATCCAAATGTCATCTATAAACCTTACCCAAAGAATATTTAGAAATTAAATATGGCTCTTCATTTTTAAATACTATGGTATCTTATCAACGGCCTAGGAGAAAGTTAGCATATGTGAAAGCACAGTGGCTCCCCATCACAACTCCCCTGAGCTTGTGGTGCCACTGTACTGGGACGGCTAGATGACGAGGTTAGAGCTTCTCCAGGTTTTGTATCCAGTGGTGAGTACATACCAAAAGTGGTCCAAAGAAGGACAACCAGTAAACCAGTGACAGGGTCATGGCTGGCCAAGGCTCAATGATACACTTAGGGAGCAAAGACTAGTATATCTCGTTCTATCTCACAGAAAAGCTACTGTGGATCGAATTGCTGAAAAGATCAATGCTGGCTGTGATATAAAGGTGGCATCTCACAATGCATCTCACCTTACTGCATATGGGGTGGACGAGACACAAAACTGATCATAATGTCCATGCTGACCTTCGTCCAATGTCAAAGGCACTTACTATGGGCACAAGGACAGTGTAACCATGTAGCAATGATAGAAGATGGCCAGGCATAAGCCATTTAATTTTATTTTACATCATCTAGCTGCGTGTTTGTTACTTACTTGTAAAAAAAGATGGCACTACGAGGCAGGGTTGCAGAGGTAATTTGATGCTCTGGTCATTGTTTCACTGGAAAATCTTAGGTCTTCCAAATTACATGAATTTTACTTTAACATTTGATGTAAACTTATGTCAGAACACTAGTAAGGTAATATGAAGTGAGCGCATTCACTGAGCCTTTTCCATATGCAGTGTGTGCAAGCTGATTTCTACAACTGACACCTGCTGCTAGCAGCAAGATTCGTTGTTGGCTCCAATATCTGCTGTTTATAGAGGAACAGTGCTAAATACCGTAGAAGAGTGAACTTCCAAGTGGCAAAATTGCATTTTTTGGGGATCATTGCACATACCTTAAAGGGGTTGTCTCACTACAAGGATTGATTTTTATGTTAAAGATATTTCAAAAACAAGTCACGTTGAAAAATATGTCAATTACCAGTCTCATACATATTCAGAGATATCACCTCTTGTATGGGCTGCATCAGCTCCTCAGGTCGCTATAGCTAAAGACCTGTTTGATCTATCCTGATAGGTTGCCAGCACTGGTTGCTATAGCTACAGACCTGGATTCTACTGCAACCTAGTAGAAGCCAGTAATCACGTCCCTAAATTCAAAATGAAACCAAGACAACATGACAGATGTAAAATGAGTAGTGTAGTGAGACAATCAATTTAAATATTGGAATGAAAAATAATCAAAAAGTTGCATGTATCCCAAAATTATACCAATAAAAACTACATTTCAGCCATCAAAAATGCACCCTCACTAGGTACATAAGTGGAAAACCAAAGTTATTAGTTGCAGAATTTGGCACTGCAGCACAAAGTTAAGGGATAGGTTATGTTTTTATTTTTTAAAAGTACTAAAACATAATGAAAACCTTTCATATTTGGTATTACCGGAATCATATCGACCAGCAGAATACATATAACACATCTTTTTTTACTGAAGAGTAAACACCATAAAAACAAAATCCTGCGCAAGTATGTTTTTTCTCACCTTTCACCTCACTTAGATTTTTTTTTGGTTTCCCAATACATTATATGGTAAGATCAATTGCACAATTTAGAAGTACATCTAAATTATAGCTTTTGGAAGACAGAGAGGAAAAAAATGAAGAACTTTATATTATGTCCACGGGACAAGAAGGGAATAAAAAAATCTACTTAAACATTATTGCAGATCAAGTACACCCCTTCATAGCAATAGTACTCTAGTTGCAGTGGCCTTTCTCAACATGCTCAGGAATAGTTTGAGAATCGCGACACAGAGTTTAAAGTATGAGCTTGGCCTTTCAAATTCCTCGGCTCTGATTCAATTTAAGCATCTGTGAAATGTGCTGAAAAATGTAAGTCTAACCCATGGTGGTCCAGAATTTAAGAATGTGCTGCTAACATCATGATCTCAGATACAACAAGACAACCTCAGAGGTCTCATGGAGTCCATGTCTCAACAAATAAGAGCTAGTTTGGTGGTACAATGGAAGCCATAATGTTGTGGCTAAACAGTATGCATGCTCCTGGATGTATTGTTTGATTGTGTCTTATGGCTTTTTGTAATTTTTTATTTCATTTTAGTGAATGAAAACCTTATAATGACCAAGAAAACAACAAAATTATAAGGCAAGTGTCGCTTTTTTTTTTTTTTTTGGATGGAAATAAACTGTAAACTATAAACTACTAGGTCACAGACCAGAAATCTATACATTTGATTGTATACAGGCTGTATATAAGCAGTAGTAGTCACCATCATGACCAGATTTACCAGTAGCACAGTAAATCTGTGTCTTTAGGCAGTACTAGTGTGTGGGGAATTTGCTAAGGCTTTTATAGTTTCTTAAGTAAGAAAAGGGCACCTGGAGAAGAACTAAACTCAAATGAAGTTTCCCCAAAGCTGTGAAGAAAACATTAAATTAAATATGTAGCATGAAGTGTTGAAGGGTGAATTTAATACAACATGTCAGGATACTGGTGCCATGGTAAAATAAAATGCTTACACTTACCTCTCCTCTCACCTTGGATTCAGTTCTACATCTGTCCACCTGAAATCACCATTCACTTCTGAATGGAGATATTAGGTAATGGCATGTAACCACTATTTACTTGGACAACCTCTTTAAATGATAAAATACCATTTATGTTCAGGAATATTACATTTTAACCCATAACTCTCCTAGACCACCATGGATAACTAATATTCATATTAAAGGGCTTTTTCCGTCTGGCTACTTTCACAGAGCCTGCTGTCTGCAGAGGTTCTGGTCACCACACCAACTGCACTTCTTTTTCTCTCTCATACTCAAGTTATTCTGTGCTTCCTTCCTCCCCTCCGAACCAGATTGCGCCCCTTTTTGCTCACTGAAAGTACTTCAGATTTTGAGATTTGGTGCCCTATACCTAACTAGTGACATGCTGGCCTAGTTTTATACCCGGCTTGTGAAACCCATGACGTACTATTGTTCTATGGTCTTCTATGGTCTATACAGACAATGATTTTAAAGCCAAACATTATATAAACTGTGACCTGGATGGGCAGGAGTCTAAAGATAATTTGTGACTATGGGAGTTCAGGATTGGTCATCATTGTAGTTCCCTTTGAAATGGTCACCAAGCCTACCTGGGCTGCCTAGTGTCTATCTGTCTAACTGCACAGCAAATTGGACCTATGGTGTTAAATGAATGGTGACATTCTCTCTACAGCCCTGTAGAGCATATATAAAAATCATACATTAAATAAATAATAATACTGTATGTAGCTAGAGTGATGTAACTAAAACAGTTGAGCTGCATGTTTACACTGGGACAGAAGAAGACAAGACCTTCGATTAATGGGTGACTTTTTATTTTATTGGGAAATGTTTATTCCATAACACTGTTAATAACCGGGAAATTATTGAGTAAGAATCAAGGATGACATTTTGCCATTTTTCTATTTGTACAGCGGGTCCATTCCGTTGTCACTGTCCTACTATGAGATCTAAATTGTTTTTCCATCTGCCTGCTTGGATTTCAATTATGTCTCATCCTCCTTTGTTTCATAAAAAATATAAAACAAAACAATATCTATTGAGAAACCAGAGAGAATATTTCAAAGCTGATCCAAATCCTGAGGCAATTTTGGACATCCTTAGCTATGTTCTATTTCATGCTATTTAGTTTTACAATTTAAATGGTGCTTATTTCTGAACTCGGACTGTGAGAGGTCTTCTGCAGAAACGATCGGTTCATGTAAGTTATGGCTACTGCAATAACATTGACAAAATGATTACTGCATAATGGTAGCAATAAGGCACACGACAGAAAAGATTATAAAGGCCCCTCAATACAAAACAATTGTTCCACAAAGAAAGTTGCTCTATATTTTTATTGACACGAGAGTCAGACAAAAAAGTATTTATCTGGTAATAAAATGAAATATTCTCTGCATATTCCACAGGATAGTTATAAGAGCGCCAATTAAAAGTGATTGAAATAGTCAAAAAACTGGTCAGTATCTGATTTAGAACTTAAGGTTTGTCTACAGACATAAAATACATTAAATAAAGAGACAAAAATATAACATTATGCATAAGTAAGATAATAAGATAATAAAACTATATTTTTTATTTTCCACTTTTGTATTTCAACTTTTGTATTAAGTAGACAAGTCAAAGGCCTAAATACGTGCAAGTAAATTGCTCCAGTTTCCTCACATGAAAACAAACCAGAGACTTTACATAGGTTTTCCCACCAAAAAACTTTTTAAAACGGCAATTACTAGCAAAATCCCAGCAAAGTCTGATAGGCGCGGGTCCCACATCGGGGACTTGCACCTTTCTTCAGAACGTGCCCCCAAAAGTTACAGAGCAGACTTGTGCACGGCTCTCCTTCTGTTTATGGGATTTTAAGAGCAACCCAAAACATGACCCTCTGTACCAGAACTCCCATACAACAAATGGAAATTGTAAAAACAATTTTCAGGGCCCATTCCTGACATATGTGCAGGTGCCAAGGAAGGCTCGCATTTAACAACTTTATTCAATGCAGTGATATGCCAACAAAGTAAAATGGAGAACACCCCCCTTAAATTTTTTCCAAAAAAGACATTCTGTTTTTTTTTTTGTCCTAATATTTTTTTAGTTAGTTTTATACTTTTGGTATTTATTTTTGTATGATACTGTTAGCACTACATATACAAAACTTAAAGTATTGTGGTACAGAACTGTATATTAAAAATGCCACAAGAAGGTCTCCCAGACCCATTTATCTAATACCTATTAATCACAAAAAATGAGCCAAAAAAAACAAACGAGGAATTTCCTTTATTAATTAAAAGGACATTTTGGTCTCCAATCATACTACTCTTCCACAGTGCTATATCATGAAATATATTTGCTTTATTTCTAGAAGCACAATTAATGTATTTCTTAGTTTTCTGGTATCAAAAGACTCTCCGGCACCCATAATCCTCTTGCAGTTATTAACTTTCTCCAAGGAAAAAATGACAACCAGCTATGGATTTTAGAAATGCCTCCAACGTATCAAATTAATGAAAGTAATAAATATAAACAAGGCCCAGATACAAAATCTCTTCTCCGAACTCTTGCAAGAGATAATATAGTATTCTTGCTTAGCCCCATTTAACTTCAGTTTGCATATGTAGTCTGGAACTACAGTCTACACGTCGACTTTTGAAATTTTTCGGGGCCAAACGTCTCGTATGTAGACCTCCAACTATAATAGCAGGGAAATCCCTATAAAAGCATTCTGACTTTGTAGAATTGACCTCCTGCAACCGCAATCCATCTAAAATAGTGGTAAAAAATATTCCTGGTATGTTTTTCTACCCTTGTTTCTGCCAAAAAATGCAGCCAGACATACCCTAATCACAATGTGGGGTGCATTATTTAGCAAACCTCTTTAAAAAAATTTGAGACTCCATAGTGTGGAGCTCTACCTAAAACAAGAAAGGCATAAAACAGTGTCTGGCTGCATCACTTGGAGCACTCCCTATGGACAATTCCTATCACAGCAGATCTAACTCCATAGCTCTGCCAATGCCAACAGTCTGGTTGTGTAATACAGAATTCTTTCTACCAAATTCGAATGGATCTGCAATCTGCAGCACCCTCTATAATACCAATTTGCCTCCAAAAAAAAGTCTATAGTTTTAGGGAATAGCTTTTTCAGGGATAAAAGGAACTAGGGTATACATTCTTTTCTGGAACCTAACTTTTGCACATGTAGATCTGAAGAACTACCAGGCTTTAGGTGCTACTCATTGCAATAACTTCTGCCAACTTCTGCTTGATGCTATATGGAATTTGTTTTCATGTTGTGCCATCTGTATATTCAGCACAGTTTATAGCTTGCAGCTTTGCCATATTTCCAAAAAGTCTGCAAAATACCAGGAATGAATATTAAATATATAATTCTATTCTTGTGACAGCTCGTCTGAACACCAGGAGGCAAATTACATTTTGTACCTGGAAACGTCAACCATTACACTAGCAGATATGCCAAAACTGTAATTTACCTGTGAAATACTCAAAGAAGAAATATATATCCTGTACTTTAGTGCTAAAATTTGTCAGCCTCCCATGCTGAAACCAATTACAGCCAAAATACCTGTTCAAAAAGCCAAAAAAGCTACATTAATAATTTTTCCCAAATGTACTAGAAGTAAATATTTTATGTTTAGGATATTTTATTAATAAAAACAGATATGTTGTTTCTCAACATCAACCACTTTGTACCTTTCTGTTTTTATGTCTATTTCTAAAGTATGGGTTTATCTTCCATAAACTTGTGACACATACACAGAATAGACAGCCACAAGGCTAAAACAAAAGGAAGCATCTATATGAAGGTTAAAGGGATTTTGCCACCATGTAATTTTGACGTGGGAACCTCCAAAATGGGTATTTAATCACTTTTCTAAATATATGTGATTAAAAAAAGTGAAAACTCTGAGAGCTACAGCATTTCTCAACCCCTCTTGGTTACCACAAAGCTTCCCCTAGTCACGACCCAGGAGCTGAAAGGCCGCGCTTGCGTGAATCACTTCTTATCTGATGACAGGCAGAATGAATGGTCTTTTAAGGCACCGGGTAGCAATATGTTTTCTTTTGTATACAGAATAACTAGCTGTAGTGTTATTAGATCCCTGCTTTGTCTGATGAAGAAGCTTTCAATCTGCTGTTTAGAATAGGTGTTCTCTTTTGTATACAGAATTCACAAGTTATAGTTTGATTATTTGAGTGAACATGTCACAGGATCCCCTTATGCAGGGCTCTGTGCTCTGGCTGTGTGTGTCTGTGTGCGTCTCTGTCAGCTCCGTGATTTGTTTACATTACATAAGCTGCTTAGCAGATAAGGTTTCTCCTGACAGTGCCGTCTGAGGCTCTGTTTCTTGCTGTATTGAATCCACTGTTGTACTATTTATTAGTTCACTTAAGTTTTGAGACACTCCCTTTGGATTCCTCACTCCCCCCTCCCCTCTCCCTCTCTCCACTGCAGCTTCATGACTCAGCGTGTTTTGTTTACATCTTGCTCTCATGCTGAACGGAGGTCAGTACTTGGTCTGGTGGCAAATCTCCTTTAAGACACTCTTCCCTCTTAATTTCTACAGTACACTTCCCTCCTCTGACTATGCCCTGACCTCCCTTAGTATCGTCCAAACAAGAAATTAAGACTGCCGCTTACCCCTTCACCGTGAGTGTTTTTGTCTGGGCTTGCTTCTCCTTAGATGTTTCTTTGTATTCAGCTGCTGCTACTGCTTGCTCGTGTTGCCTTCTTTCCACTCGGAGAGCTGCCAGTCTCGCTCCTTACTTCAAATCAGAAAATTCACCAAGGAAATTCCAGCGGACCAAAGGTACTTCACGAACTTTTTATTTCATTTCATTCTTCCACAAGATAGCGTAAAAACGCCGACGCGTTTCGGGACCCTCAGGACCCTTTTTCACGGCATGTAAATTCTGACACAAACATTTCCTAAGTGAACAAACTTAAAAACACGTCACTGCATCACATGGTCATGGGCGTGTGTGCTTAGATTTTAACCCTTGGGTAGCTCAAATTCTATTGCTTCCTAATAGAATCCTTTGTATTGCAAACAGCTATTGTGTTATTAATGCAGGTCTCCTAATGTTTATATAATATATATTCGACATATGTTTGGCAGTTTTGCAGATTAACAACATGAGATTGCAAAATGCTTCATGCAATATATGCTGATTTTCTAAAATGTATGCATTAAACGTTTGACAGTTTTTCAATGTATATACATGAAATCATGTCGTTTATTCATGCCTCTAGGGCGTTTATATAGTATATATTCAACACATGTTTGGCAATTTTGCAGGTTAACAACATGGGATTGCAAAATGCTTCATGCAATATATGCTGATTTTCTAAAAATGTATGCGTTAAACGTATGCATTAAACGTTTGACAGTTTTTCAATGTATATACATGAGATCATGTCGTTTATTCATGCCTCTGGGGCGTTTATATAGTATATATTCAACACATGTTTGGCAATTTTGCAGGTTAACAACATGGGATTGCAAAATGCTTCATGCAATATATGCTGATTTTCTAAAATGAATGCATTATACGTTTGACAGTTTTTCAATGTATGTACATGAGATCATGTCGTTTATTCATGCCTTTGGGGAAGCGGGTATCGCATGTAAGAATCCAATAGGCCTCTCGTAACCTTACTTTATGTTCCCAATCTCCCCCTCTATGTGGCTTATTTACCCTTTCCATTATGCCACACTTTAAAGATGCAATCCTGCTCTCATGTGTTTCAACGAAATGTCTGGATGCCCCTGATAAATTTACTTGTTTGTTTCGTATGCCTGCCAGGTGTTCTGCAATTCTATGCTTAAATTTCCTTATAGTACTGCCTATGTATAGGAGATTGCAATGGGTGCATACAATGTAATAGATAACGTGGTCTGTTTCGCAGTTCGCATACTGCTTCAATTTAAATATCCTTGTATTGGTGCTGTTGGCGAATGTATCACCCTTCACTATTATGTTACACAAATTACATCTGTTCTTCCCACATGGGAAACAGCCACATTGTTGCAACCATGTATTATTTCTGTTGCTCATATAAGTACTGGGGGACAGATCATTCGCTAGAGTTTTACCTCTTTTTGGCACACATTTTACCCCTTTTTCCACATACTCTTTTAAAATTGCATCTTGACGTAGTATCTGCACATTTTTATAGAAGATGTTTTTTATTCTATTATAATCATCACTGTAACCCGTTGAAAATACTACTTGTTCTTTCACTCTGCCTCCCTTTTCTTCTCTTTGTTTCCATAACAGATCCTGTTGTTTCATATTTTTTACCTTTTTAAATGCCTCATCTAGGAGGTGTGTTGGGTACCCCCTACTCTTCAACCTGCCATCGATAATACATTTCTCTTCCTGGAAATCCCTATCCAGGGAACAAGCTCTCCTAGCTCTAATATATTCCCCACTTGGGATCGCCGCTATTGTATGTTTTGGGTGATTACTTGTGGCCTGTAAAAGTGTATTCCCACAGTGCGGTTTTCTATATAGTTTGGAGTATACTTTCCCTAGGTCAGGTACACCTTTTAACTCCAAATCCAGGAATGAAATTTTTTCTGAATTATATGAATATGTAAATTTTAAGTTACACTGATTGTCATTGAGGTACCCCACAAATTTGGGGATGGACGTCACATCGCGACCCCACACCAACAGGAGGTCGTCGATGTAACGTCCATACCATATGAATGTTTATCTCCATATGGATTATTGCAACCATACACGGCCTGCTGCTCCCACCACGCCATGTATAAGTTCGCAATAGTGGGGGATGCTGATGCCCCCATTGGTGCTCCTTCTATCTGTAGGTAAAAGGATCTATCAAATTTGAAATAATTGTTTTGCAGCAGGAAGTAGACACTTTGTATGATGAATGATTTTTCCTCATCACGAAGTTCCTTACTTATACTCAAGAAGTATTCTAAAGCTACAATAGCTAGGTGGTGTGGTATATTGGAATACAGGTTAACAACATCACATGTCAGCCATGTATAAGATGGAGACCATACAAATTCTTGAAAAGTTTTGAGGACACTTGTGCTATCCTTCAAATAACCTGGGATACCTCGAACAATTGGTTGGAGACAATCGTCCACCCAACTGCTGAGTCTCTCACTTAAGGACCCATTACTTGAAAGTATGGGGCGTAGTTTAGGGGGAAATAGATTCTTATGTGTTTTTGGTATGCCGTAAAATACTGGAATAACCGGATTTTTCACATGTAAATATGTTTTTTGTTTTTCAGATAGTACTCCTAGTCTTACTCCTTCTTCCAATAACTTTCCCAATTTTATTTTCAGGTTTTCAGTGGGGTCAGAGTCTAATTTGCGATAGGTATTTTTATTTTCTAGGGTTTCCAAAACTAGTTTATTATATAAACCATCGTCTAATACAACTATTTGACCCCCTTTATCTGATTTTTTAAAGATCAAATTCCTATTTCTCCTCAATTCTTTCAATCCTTTTCTTTGGGAATAATGTGAGATTATTCCTATGTTTCTTATATTCCTTTTTTTCTGTTAGTTCCAACTACCATGCTTTTCAGATCCCTCTCCATTGCTTCCTGAAACGCATCAAGCGCTGGGACCCTCGCTTGATACGGGTAAAATGATGGGTTGGTCATCTTATGCTGTACTCCCTTTCTATCTTCTTCATTTTCCTCATCATTTTCCCTATCTAATTCTTTCAGTATTCCTAGCGATTTTTGTTCCATAAAATTTAATTTTTCATATTCATTGTACTCCCTACTTCTTACCATCCTCTCTACATCCTCAATTTCTTTTGTTTCGTCCCTTTTATTATTATTGTGAAAATACCTCTTTACAGTTAACAGTCTCGTAAAACGATTTATGTCCAGCATAGTGTTGAACAAGTCACATTCTTTGTTTGGGACAAAGTTCAGACCTTTATTCAAAACTTCAATTTGTGCACTACTTAGAATTGTTGGCGTCCAGACTACCATTTTGCAATCTCATGTTGTTAATCTGCAAAACTGCCAAACATATGTCGAATATATATTATATAAACGTTAGGAGACCTGCATTAATAACACAATAGCTGTTTGCAATACAAAGGATTCTATTAGGAAGCAATAGAATTTGAGCTACCTAAGGGTTAAAATCTAAGCACACGCCCATGACCATGTGATGCAGTGACGTGTTTTTAAGTTTGTTCACTTAGGAAATGTTTGTGTCAGAATTTACATGCCGTGAAAAAGGGTCCTGAGGGTCCCGAAACGCGTCGGCGTTTTTACGCTATCTTGTGGAAGAATGAAATGTAATAAAAAGTTCGTGAAGTACCTTTGGTCCGCTGGAATTTCCTTGGTGAACTCCCTTAGTATCATTTTAGGAAGTTAACAGCACACCTCACCTCAAAAATTCTATTTTAGTAATACTGCTATAATAAGCAGTAGCATATTCATGCTTCATAACCAAAGCAATAAGCAACATCAACAAAGAAACAAGAGCATTAAAGATAAAGTTTACCATGTTCTGGCAAAAAAGCCATTGTCAAGTCATATCTGGTATAAAGAAGTAGAAAGTATAAGCTTATGCTCTCTACTTCTTTATTCCAGATATCACTTTGTAAGCTGTGGGTTACTGTTGTCAAGCAGGCAAGTACCGCTGTATAGCAGATATGTATGTGGATGCTGAGGTTGCTCAGCCTACCAGTGGAACCTCTGAGAGGTGTAATGTGGCAATGAGGAATTAACCACAGAGACTCGTAACTAGTGATGAGCGATTACTAGTGTTGAGCGATTACGTTGGCCATCGACATCGGTCGATGGTCGATAGTCGACCATCATCGACGAGATATTCGATGGTCGATGGTAGATTATGATCGATGACCATTAAAGTCTATGGGAGAGCAACAACAACTTCATTCTTACACCTAAACAGGGCTGGAGAAGCTGGAATTAAAATCCACAACATAAAATGGATACGTGCTACATCTTATGCAAAAAAAACTTTGAGACTCTGGGTTCACAATTTTTTTGATAAAAAGATTTTTTTAAGCTGCCCACAACTTTCAACGTAAAATCTCAAAATCGGGCAGTCCAACCTACTTTACCTCCAATAGACCCAAATTTCACGGCCTCTCCTGGGTCAAACCCCCCTCCATTAACAGAGAGAAAAAAATAAAAAACACACCAACTTGCAACCACTTCTTATGACAGCCTGGGAACGTGCTACATCTAGGCAACACACTCAGGTTAAAAAAAACCACAGAAAAAAAAAACACAGACCAATCACAAAACCTGTCCCTTTACCACAGCATACCCCCCAAACCTGCATCACCCACAAATTAAAAAGTCCAGAAGGCAGAAAAATTTGAACCTCATTTTACTTGAACGGACATTGAATATCCCTTTGGACCCATGACCCCCCAAAATTTTTGGCCCCCAAAAACCCAAAAGGGGGCCCCCCTTTTTTTACACAAAATTCCGGGCCCCAATGAGCCCCCAAACCCCCCCCAGAAAAAATGGGGAAAAAAGTTTAACCCAAACCTTTTTTTCCCTTTCCCCCCGGGCCCCAAATGAGGCCCCCCAAAACCCGCCAAAGACCCCCCAAATTTTTAAAAGTGCCGGAAAAAAAGGGGGGTTTTTTCAACCACCAAAAATTTTTGTTTCAAATGGACAAATTTACGAAACCTGTCCTTTGGGGCCCACAGCATGAGCCCCCAAAAACCCGCAAAGAAACCCCCGGGTTAAAAAGTTTCCAAAAAAAGGAAATCCTTTCAAAAAACCATTTTAGGTTTTAAATGGACATTGACCCAACCCCGGGCCTTTGGGGGACAAAAAAGGGGCCCCAAACCCGCAAAGACCCCCACAAATTTTAAAAAGTGGGCCGGGAAAAAGGGGGTCTTTCCCAAACCCCCAAAAAATTTTTTTTCACTTTTACAGTAAAAAAAACCTGTCCCCCGGCCCACAGCATGAGCCCCAAACCCCGCATGACCCCAGATTAAAAAAAAGGGGCCCGGGAAAAAGGAGTCTTTCCCCAACCCCCCATTTTAAATTTTAACGGACATAGACTATCCCCGCCCCGGGCCACAGCATTTAAGGCCCCCCAAAACCGCAAAAAAAACCCCCGATTAAAAAGTCCGGAAAAAAAGGGGTCTTTCAACCACCATTTAGTTGAACTGGACGATTTACTATACCTTCCCTGGCCCCCCACAAAGAGCCCCAAACCTGCATGAACCCCCAAATTTAAAAAATTCCGGGAAAAAGGGGTCCCTTTTTCCCAAACCCCCAAATTTTAAAATTTTCCCCCTGGGCAGAGCCTACCCCGTCCCCCGGGCCCCCAGCATTAGTCCCCAAAAACCCGGGAAAAGAAAAAAGATTTAAAAAAATCCCGGGAAAAAAGAGTTTTTTTCCCAAACCCCCATTTTAAGTTTCCCCGGACATTGACAAAACCTTTCCCTTTGGGGCCCCACATGAGGCCCCCCAAAACCCGCATTTAAACCCCCCATTAAAAAGTGCCCGGGAAAAAAAAGGGGTTTTTTCAAAACCCCCAATTTTTGTTTTTTAAAATTGGGCATAACTGTCCCGTCCTGGGGACGCTTGCCCCCCCGTAAAAGTGCGGACCAATTGAGCTTCACGGTTTGGGAAAAACCCGGTGGGTTTAAACCCCTCCTGTAACACCCAGGGGGCCCTTTTTCCCCTTTTTACTCTTTTTTTTCATTTTAACCCCAAACGTGCTGGAAAGGAAAAATTTTTCTGTACTTTGTTCCCTGTCCCCCTTCCCATACTCCATGTCCACCGGGAAAAACCTACAAACTTGGGCCCCCTTTTTTTTTTGTAAAACCCCCACTTGTACAATTCAGGGGGAATTTTTTTACCACTATTTTGTACATGCAATTTTTTAGAATTTAATTTTTTGAAAAAAACATTTTTAAAATTTGGAATTGGGAAACCCACCCCAAGGGGCCTTTTTTTTTTCTTTTTTTTTTTTGTATTAAATGTGTTTTCTCAAAAAACAGGGGGTTTTTATAGCTATGTTAAAGATCTTTTCAAAAACAAGGGCATTTTTTGGAATATGGTTTCCAAATTTAAAAGTGTCCCTAAACCCATTTCCCGTTTCTGAAGCACCAAACACCCTTGAGGCCCCCTTTACAATTTGAAGAACAAATTCGTTAGAAACCCAAAAATTTTTTTTTTTAATAGGGCCTGTAATTTTAGCTGCAAAGTCCCCCAGCAAAAAAGCCCCCAAAAATTTAAAGATGAACCTTGAGCACTTTTTAAATTGTGGAAGAACAAAAGTCCCGTTTAGAAAAAAAAATTTTTTTTTTAAAAATAAGGGCCCCCGAACAAATTTCTGCATTTCCCAAAGGGACATGGGCCCCCAAAAAATTTTTTAAAAATGAAATTTTTCAACCCCCCCCGAAAAAATTTGTGATGGAGAAAAGCCAACCCTTTGAAGCCCCATTTTCTGTTTTTAAAAAAGGGCCAAAGAATATTTCTTTTATCTCCCCACAACAAGACCCCCCAAAAAAATTTTAAATAGAGGGGGGGGGGGGGTTTTTTTTTATCCACAAATTAAAAAATTTTGAGGGAAAAAAAATTCAACTTAAAAAGGGCCCCATTTCTTTTTCCAAAAAAGGGAAAACCCTGATTTTTTGCCCGTAATCTCACACTACAAAGGGCCCCAAAAAATTATAAATAAGACTTCTTTAACCACTATTAAAAATGTGAGGGAGAAATTCCACTTAAAAAACCACAATTTTTGTTCCAAGGGGGCCATAACTAAAAGTTTTATCTCACAAACAAAAAATGACCTCAAAAAACCCTTTTACAAAAGCGAAAACTTTCTAAAGATAAAGGGATTAAAAAGGTAATTTTGGGGGGGTTGTAATGAAAAACCTTTCTTTCTTTTACAGTCCTCCCCCAGCAAAACCAGGCAAAAAAAAAAAACCCGTTGGGAAAAAAAGAATAAAAAATTTTCAGTAAGAAAAAGATCAAATTTTTTAAAAAAAATTTTCAAAGACCCTTTTTTTGTTTTTAAGAGGAAAGTGAAGTAGACCCGGCCCAAATAATCTTGGGCCTCGGCAAATTTGGGGGCCCCAACAAACAAACAAGAAACCATGGCCCCGATTCATCTTGATGAAAGTCAAACGATCCAATTAACTGTGGAAAAAACCGGGGTGCGTTTGTTTTGTAAAAAGGGCTCCCCAGCTGGGGTTGAAGGTCCGCTCAGAAATAAGCTTGGGTGCGGGCATTAAAAAACACCCTTTTTAAGGCGTGGCGACGAAACTCGGGCCCCCTTCGGGCCCATTTTTGGAT
>JAODAL010063782.1:0-19064 GCA_025379985.1 Phyllomedusa bahiana
TGAAATTTTTAAAGACTCATTTCTCCGTTTGGGTGAGGGTCATGGCTGATGTAGTCTGACGCCTAAAGGCATTGGTGTGCGGAAATCCTGGCCGATCCATGCCTGAATCATCTTGACAAAGGTCAGTCGTCCACATTTCCCGTGGACAAGCGGGTTCTCCTTGGGGTAACGATGGCCCCCGCCGCACTGAACACCACTCTGATTGCACACTACTGGCCGGGCGGGAACAGCTTCTCCACTGAAAACTCGGCAAGTTGCGGCCACACATCCAGTTTGGTTTGCCCAGTAGTCCAGCGGATCTTCTAACTGGGGTGGCAGAGTGCTGTCCAGTAGGCCCCACCTGTTGGTTCAGGGATGCTCAGGGATGCTGCTGCTGCTGCTGGCGATCCCTCCTCACTAGGCGGGTGAAGGAAGCTGCTCATCAGTGACCCCTTAGACTGGTTGCTGCTGATGGAGCTGGTATGCTCCTACCCCCCACCTTCCCCCGCAGCCGCGGCAGTAGTACGTGAGCGCTGAAGAAACCCCGGTCAGACCTGTCAGAGGAGGGACGATGTCGCACTAGGCAGCGGCCAACTGACTACGGAGGATTTCCCTATAGTATTTGAGTTTGTCCTCCCTCTCAATAGCTGGGAAAAAGGCTCCCTTTTTTGGACGGTAGCGAGGGTCCAATAGGGTGGAGAGCCAGAAGTCATCCCTCTGCCGGATGCTGACTATTCGGCTGTCACTAGCCAGCAAATAAGTTTGCTGCGCGCCACCTGCACCAGCGACCCCGAGGGGCCCCCTGCCTCCATTTCCACTGTAGCCTGCCCCGGTTCTTGGCGGTCATCTGCTCGTCTTCTTAATCCCCATCCACCTCCTCCAGCTGCCCCTGCTCCTCCGCTCTTGTCACCTGGGTAGAAAATCCACTCATTTCACCCGACAATGCTTCTGCTCCAATGTCCTCCTCCTCCTCCTCTCTTTCAGTCCCACTGGATCTTGTGGCCGAGATGTAGTCGCCACGTCTCCAGTCCCTGCCCAGACAGATTTTTCAGCATCTGTTCCAGGACATGAAGCAGTGGAATGACGTTATTCATCCCCTAGTCCTGGCGACTGACAAATAAGTTGCCCCCTCGAATGGCCTCAACAAACGGCAGGTGTCACGCATGAGCTGCCACTGGCTGACATCAAAGTTACACAGGGGAGTACTTTCTCTGTTCATACAGTCGGTCCAACATGTGCAGGCTGGAATTCCAACGGGTGGAAACATCGCATATCAGAGTGTGTTGGGGGAGGCCGTTCTGCCGCTGCAACTCGAGGAGGGTGTTCCTGGCTTTGTACGAATGGATAAAGTGATGCACAGTTTCCTGGCCATTTTCAGAATGTTCTGAAGATCGGTGGAAGACTTCAGGAACCTTTTCACAACCAGATTGAACACGTGCGCCATGCGGGCACTGGACCTCCTCCTCGGTGCAGCGCGGACAATGTTCCTCCATTGTCTGTCACCATGGTTCCGATTTGCAGTTGGCGCGGAGAAAGCCACACATCGATTTCTTGATGCATGACTCGGAGCAGTTCCCCCCCTTGTGACTTCGTTCGCGAGGCAACCCAGGTGTGAACTGCGTGACACGCTGTGCTCTACACATGGGTATGATGGAGCAGTACTTGTGGAGGCTGAGATGGTGGTGGTGGTGGAGGAGGAGGAGGCGGACATTGGCGCAGGAGCAGCATTTTGACAACGTGGAGGAGAAAGCGGCGTCTCCTGTCCAAGTTGTTGGTGTGCCTGGGCAGGAAGCACATTCACCCAGTGGGCCGTAAAGGACATGTACTAGCCCTGACCATAGTTACAGCTCCAGACGTCCGCGCTGCCGTGCCCCTTGGAACAAACCAAAAAATTTAAGGACTGGCCCACCTTCTGTTCTACATATTTATGAAGTGCTGGTACTGCCTTTTGGGGGAAAAAGGGAAATTCGGCTTGGAATCCCATCTGGCTCGGCTAAGCCTTTATTCTCTAAAATGGTGCAGAGCCCACCTTTGGAAAGGGATGGACTGCGGGCCCAAAACAATTTGGGGAAGGAGCACGGTCAGCTGCTGCACCTTAGGAGGGTTTGGCCGCAAAATGTTGTTCTTTGCAATCCCCTCGTGAACGATGTTTGGGCCAGGTTTAGCGGGGAGCAGGGCATCTGGACCAGGAGATGATGTCAAAGAAAAAACAGCCCCCTTTGTAGAGGGGTGGAGCCTTGACTGGCTGCAATGGATGCGTGCCACTGGGGGCGTGCTGTTTTTTGGCGCGGCCAGGATGGCCACCACATCTGACCCAAATTTTCCCGGGGCCTGGGGGATGGTGACGCTGCATGTTTTTGACGCGGGGCCCGGGGTTTGCCAACTTTTGCTCCGGGCCCACGCTTCCTTTTGCTCACAGTTTTTACTTTAAAACCCATTTCGGTCCCCCGGGTTTTTCAAAGAACAGCCACCGCGAGTACGGATTTTACCCAACACTCCGCCTGAGTGATATGCCGCCGCTCCTGGGTGACCCCCTGTGCCGCTATTTTCCCTTGGCCCTGCGAAGCTTTTTTTTTACCCGTGGCGTTTAAAGCCCCGACCTCACACTGTGTTTCCCTGCTGACTCACGGCCAACGCCCCAAAACTTGCTGGCTGCGCCGCTCCCTGAGCGCAAGCTGACGCCCTTTTTCCCCTGACGATGATGAACCCCTTGCCTCAGCTGGCTCCCAAGTGCGGTCGGCTACATCATCATCTATTTGTATTTCATCGTCACTGCTGTCCTCATCACCGGTCTTGGTATGCAGAGGCTGACCCTCACAACATGACCTCCCATGCCACTCTCAATATCTATACTTTGCTGCCTACTGCAAGAATCAGGGGATATTGGCCCCATTTCTTCGCTGCCAAGTAGCTGCTGACTGCCCTCCTCAAATTGTTCATCCTCGCTATATAGTGGCGCTGAGCCCAGACCACATAGTAGATCTCTGGCTGAGGGAACCGGATGGGACAGAGGCGGGTTGAGGACAGGTGAGGGCCGCTGACCCGCTCCTGGGCCATGCCAACTAAGGGTTGTGTCTGACGTTCCCACCGACTCTTGGTTGGGGTTGTCAGATGTCATCTGGGAGGAAGTGGATGACCTAGTCAACCAATCAAGAACCATGGGGTTGCTGAACAACACACGGCCGCTAGATGACAGCGGCAGTTGTGGCCTCACCGAGTGACCCCTGCTGCGACGTCCCCTTGCTGTGCTGCGACCTGGGCCTGGAAAGTTTGTGCCTCTGCCACTCGCAGGTGAAGAGCCTGCCACCTCTCTGTCTGACATACTGTTTGTTCTAAAATGTACAGACACTGTTTGATGAAGATATCTGTATATGATAAATACACACCCTGTATTTGACGCCAAATGAACCCACTAAGAAGCTTGGGTAACCCTTGGATATAAATTGCGCTCTACAAATGGGCAGGAAAAATTGACTTGTATGTGCCGTTTAAAACTCTGTGTATTTTACTGAATATAAAAGCACAACAGCCTAATTAACCTTCGGATATGAATTATGCTACAGAATTTCTTCTGTGGCGGTGAAAAACAAAGTTTCTTTTACTGAGTACAACTGCAGAACAACGCTTAATTAACCCCTGGATGTAAATTGCGCAAAAGAATTGAGCAACCGCAAACTAGTTGCTTTGTAGCGTGTTACAATTGCGTGTTTTCTACGCCACACAACAAGAGATAAAATTGTAATTAACCTTCGCTTGTGAATTATGCTACAGGAAAAATGTATATATTTTGGCGTTGAAAATGACGGTTTCTTGGGGTCAGCACACCAGCAAAACAACGCTTAATTAACCCCTGGATGTAAATTGCGCAAAAGAATTGAGCAACCACAAACTAGTAGCTTTGTAGCTTGTTACAATTGCGTGTTTTCTACGCCACACAACAAGAGATAAAATTGTAATTAACCTTCGCTTGTGAATTATGCTACAGGAAAAATGTATATATTTTGGCGTTGAAAATGATGGTTTCTTGGGGTCAGCACACCAGCAAAATAACGCTTAACCCCTGGATGTAAATTGCGTCAAACAATTGTGCAACCACAAACTAGTAGCTTTGTAGCGTGTTACAATTGCGTGTTTTCTACTCCACACAACAAGAGATAAAATTGTAATTAACCTTCGCTTGTGAATTATGCTACAGGAAAAATGTATATATTTTGGCGTTGAAAATGACGGTTTCTTGGGGTCAGCACACCAGCAAACAACGCTTAATTAACCCCTGGATGTAAATTGCGCCAAACAATTGGGCCACCACAAACTAGTAGCTTTTTAGCGTGTTACAATTGCGTGTTTTCTACGCCACACAACAAGAGATAAAATTGTAATTAACCTTCGCTTGTGAATTATGCTACAGGAAAAATGTATATATTTTGGCGTTGAAAATGACGGTTTCTTGGGGTCAGCACACCAGCAAAACAACGCTTAATTTACCCCTGGATGTAAATTGCGCAAAAGAATTGAGCAACCACAAACTAGTAGCTTTGTAGAGTGTGTTACAATTGCGTGTTTTCTACCCACACAACAAAGATAAAATTGTAATTAACTCTTGCTTGTGAAATTATGCTACAGGAAAAATGTATATATTTGGCGTTGACAATGACGTTTTTTCTGGGTCAAGCACACCAGCAATGACAACGCTTAAGTTCTAAGCCCCCCTGATAGTAAATTGCGCAAAAGAATAGAGAAACCACAAACAAGTAGCTTTGTACGTGGTTACAATTGCGTGTTTTTTCTACGCCACACAACAAGAAATAAAATTGTAATTGTGGGGGCGGGGGGGCGTGGGGGGGGCGCTTGTGAATATGCTAGCAGAAGAGGGGAAGGGATGTTAAATGTTTTTTTTTTTGGCGTTGTAAAATGGCGGTTCTCTGGGGTCCAGCACACCAGCAATACAACGCTTAATTAACCGTGGATGAAAATTGCGCAAAAATTGAGCAATCCACATATACTAGTAGCTTTGTAGTCGTGTAACAATTGCTTGTTTTCAACGCCACACAACAAGAGATAAAAATTTGTAATTAACCTTCGCTTGTGAATTATGCTACAGGAAAAATTATAAATTTTGGCGTTGAGAAATGACGAGTTCTTGGGGTCAGCACACCAGCACTCCAACGCTTAATTAACCACTGGATGTAAATTGCCAAATCTAAATGAGTAGGCAACCACAAACTTAGTGAGTACTTTGTAGCATGTGAGAGACAACACACGCGTGTTTGCTGCTCGCAGCAGCAACAAGAGGATACAAAAGAAAAGAAGAGGCAATCCAACTCTCGGGTCTCTTTAACAATTAGCGTGTGAATTATCCTACAGGAAAAATGTATATATTTTGGGCGTTGAAATGACGTTTTTTTCTTGGGGTCACGCACCAGCAAAGACAACGCTAATTAAACCCGGATGTAAATTGCGCAATGAGTTCTGAGCACAAAAATGAAGTGGTAATTGTATTGTAAAAAAATGCCTGTTTCTTAAATGAATAGGGACATCAGGAGAGCTGCGCTTGTAGATCGCCCCTTGGTATATTGTGGAGTATTGGGGCCAGCTGGGGCAGTGGGTGGACTGCGACCACTGGGGGATTTTTCATTTCCGGAAGGTGAGCGGCGCGGCAGGGAGAAGGGGAGGAGTGGGCGATGAAATAGAAATTTAAGAGAAAAGTCCTCGAAAGTGCCGAGAATCCCCATATTTTAGCTATATAAAATCTCATTCTTCTGTTAGGAATTTATGCGCGTGCGAGCAGTGCGAGCGCTTCTGATGAGCAATTGAGAGAAGTGTGAGCGCCCGGCGTCGCGCCTGACTTATATAGTCGGTGACGTCACAGAATCCCGCCTTCTTCCTCCCAGAGTGCTTTGGCCCCTTGTAGCGCCATGTGCTCGCAGCATTTATCAATCAAAACACACTTCGTTTTACCCGAAGGTACCCCAAACTTCGACTTCGTTCAGAACCGAAGTTTTCCTGAAATTCTAAATGAATTCCACTTCGTTAGAATCGATTCGCCCATCTCTAGTGATAGTATATTGGCATTTACTTAGACTTAGTGTAGACCTGCTGATTATACACTAAACAAAATGTTATTTTTGCCATACATAGCAGAGTTAGTACTGTGTAGCATAATTATTAAGACAAATGTAAGGAATTGTTATTTCAAATGGGTACTGTATGTAAAAGTAAGCAAATCCTAATCTACAGTATCTCACACAAGTACACCCTTCACATTTTTGTAAATATTTTATTATATCTATTCATGGGGCAACACTGAAGATCTGACACTTTGATACACTGTAAAGTGGTCAGTGTACAGCTTGTATAACAGTGTAAATTTGATGTGCCCTAAAAATAACTCAACACACAGTCATTAATGTCTAAACCACTGGCAACAAGTTAGTACACCCCTAAGTGAAGATGGACAAATTGTGCTTAAAGGGTGAATATTTTGTGTGGCCACTACTATTTTCCAGCATTGTCTTAACTCATTTGGTCATGGAGTTCACTAGAGCTTCACAGGTTGCTACTGGAATTCTCTTCTACTTCTCCATGATGACATCATGGAGCTGGTGGATATTAGAGACCTTGCGCTCCTCCACCTTGTGTTTGAGGATACCCCACAGATGTTTAATAGGGTTAAGGTCTTGAGACGTGCTTGGCCAATCCAGCACCTTTACCCTCATTTTCTTTAGCAAGGCAGTGTGTTTGGGGTTGTGATCATATTAAAATACTGCCCTACTGCCCAGTTTCTGAAGGGAGGGAATCATGCTCTACTTTAATATGTCACAGTATATGTTGGCATTCATGGTTCCCTCAATGAACTGTAGCTCCACAGCCGGCAGCACTCATGCAGTCCCAAACCATGACACTCCCACCACCATGCTTGACTATAGGCAAAACATACTTGTCTTTTTACTCCTCTCCTGGTTGCTGCCACACACAGTTGACACCATCTGACCCAAATAAGTTTTTCTTGGTCTCATTGGTTCCAGTAATCTATGTTCTTAGTCTGCTTAAGCAAACTGTTTGTGGACTTTCTTGAGAATCATCTTTAGCAGAGGCCTCCTTCTGGGATGACAGCCATGCAGACCATTGTGATACAGTGTGTGGCATATGGTCTAAGCACTGAAAGGCTGATCCTCCACCCTTTTAACCTTTGTTAGTCTATTTTGAAAAGACAATCTCTGGATATGATGCTGAGTAGTGTTGCCACTTCAACTTCTTTGGGTTTTTTTATTGTTTTTTTCTTTTCTGACCATGGCGAGGCCTGTTCACCCCTGAGTGGAACTTGTCTTTGTTATACGCTTTTATGGTCTCAGGTCACCATGCTGTACTCAAGTTTCAGGTGTTGGCAATCTTCATCAAACTAGGCTAGCTTTATGGTAGAGTACAATTCTCTTTTTCATATCCTCAGACAATTCTTTGCCATGATGTGCCATGTTGAACTTCCAGTGACCAGTATGGAGAGTGTGAGAGCAATAACACCAAATTTAACACACCTGCTCCCCATTCACACCTGAGACCTTGTGAAACTAAGGAGTTACATCAAAACATGGAGGTAAAATGGCAAATTGGCACAATTTATTGATTTTCATTATAAAATATTTACAAAAATATGAGTGGTGTACTCACTTTTGTGAGATACTGTATGTATTATGTTTTGGTATCCATTACACTAAGGGCGACATGTATGAACGGGATTTTTGCCTGTTTTCTGGCGTATACTGCGCCTCCCGTCCCGAATTCCCCCTGTCGGACTCATCCGCCCCTGCAGGGATATAGTTTAGGGCGCAGTGTTCGCCACGTTTCAGCTGCGCCCCGCATGATAGTGCGGCAGTAGGGCGCGGTGTGGCCCGCGGTATGCGTTCCGGGGGCGGACGCGTCGCGCTTCGAAAACTCCGAGGCATGTACGATGGAGATACGTCAAAGCGAGGCCAGTACAGCGCTCGGCAGCTCCGACAGCAGGGCCAGGTGTATTTTTGGTCTAAATCCTCTGACAGAGGCAAAGTAAGCAGGATCAGGAACATGCGAGGAAGCGGATCGTAGATCGCTGAACATGAAATCTCGGCGCTCCGCACCGTGCAGCCATGAGAGTGATTCCGTAAAAAATCGCCTTTATAAAGGCGGAAAACAGTGTCAGAAAAGATCTGAACGTAAAAAATATAAACATAATAAAAAAAAAACACTTTCCAAAACTCTAGAACGGCGCAATATCAGAATTATAAATTGGAATTGCCGGGAAATACAGTAATTCAATCTGAAACCTATCTCATTGGTCGGCCTAAACCAGCCATCAAATAGGAGAACATGAACATCCAAAACCAATGGGGAAGGATTGACCAATCAGAACCACGGGGACTAATTCGAAAATACGAAAAAATACAGAAAAGATCTGATTGGCATGAGTACTAGCGGGGGCTTGGCTTAGCTCGGCCAATCAGAATAGGAGAGCGACAAAGATCCATTCTAGTCATGGAGAAGTTTTAGACCCCAATCAGAATTCTACGGCGGATAATCAAATACAGTAAAAAGACAGAAAAGAGCTGAATTGGCTGAGCTAGCGGTGCTTGGTCTATCCCAGTCAATCAGAGCGCGAGCTACTTCTCCCATTAATAGTCTATGGAGAGATGGGGCGCACTGATATCTCGGCACTCAGCACCTGCGCATGAAGTATATATATCAAAAATGATTTTATTAAGTGTCCAAACATTATCAGATAAAGAGCCGAACCCTTCTTTACAATATAAAGCAGTTAAAAACCCGAACAACGCGATTACGCCGAGACCGGCGCTACATAGGGAATTGGCTAAATAAGAAATCGCCTGGAAATACAGTAATTCAAAATTGTTTAAGTAAGCTATTCTCGATTGTCGCAATATAACCACCAAACAGAATAGGAGCGACAATGTCCCATTATACCAATTAAAACATAGTTTGATCGATTGCGTTGGCTATCGAGATCGATCGATAGTCTATAGTCGGCCGCTATCGATAAGGTTTTTCGATAGTGAGCAAACGTTATGCGCATGACCATTAAAGTCTATGGGAGAGCAACAACACCTTCATTAA
Organism: Phyllomedusa bahiana; assembly: GCA_025379985.1. Classification (NCBI taxonomy): domain Eukaryota; kingdom Metazoa; phylum Chordata; class Amphibia; order Anura; family Hylidae; genus Phyllomedusa; species Phyllomedusa bahiana. The sequence goes on from JAODAL010063782.1 coordinate 9,082, forward strand.
TTACAACCCCAAACAAGGCTGGAGAAGCTGAAATTAACATCCACAACAGTCAAAATGGTATACGTGCGTACATCTTAGGCAACACATCGTTAGGTATAAAAGTCACAGAAAAAAAGTCACAGACCATTTACTATCCCTTCTTGTACCACAGCCTGACCCGTTAAACCTGCATCACCCACAAATTAAAAGTGCCAGAAGGTCAGTATGATTTGAACCATCATCGTTACTTGAACTGGTCCATTGAATATGCTCCTGTCCTGGAGACGCAAGCATGAGCCCCAAACCTGCATTACCCCCACATTTAACAAGATGTGCCGCAAAAAGGAGGTCTTCACCACCATTTTAGTTGAACTGGACATTGACTATACCTGTCCTGGGCCAACAGCATGACCCCAAACCTGCATGACCCCACATTAAAAAGTGCCGGAAAAAGAGTCTTTCAACCACCATTGTTAGTTTCACTGGACATTGACTATACCTGTCCTGGGCACAGCACGAGCCCCAAACGCTGCATGACCCACATTTAAAAAGGGCCGGAAAAAGGATCTTTCACCACATTTTTAGTTCACTGGACATTGACTATACCTGTCCTCGGCCACAACGGCATGACCCCAAACCTGCATGACCCCCCACATTTAAAAGTGCCCGGAAAAAGAGGTCTTTCAACACACCATTTTAGTTTCACTGGACATTGACTAATACCTGTCCTGGCTGGCAAACAAACAGACTGGAAACCAATTTGGCATTTAAAATCTTGCTGCTTTTTTACTAGCGTATACCGGAACCATTCAATGAAGGCTACATGCCCTTATATTCCAAATCATCGCTTATACATACAATATGCAGTCATACTTATGCTGTAGTATGTTTCGTAGTACAATCACAGAATTTTCCACCATTTTCACTTGTCAGTGGTATGCTATCTCTTCCGGAGCTACTGATTGGACAAACACTCCATGTGCCACACAGCTGCAACGTTTTGGAAATCACTTTCCTTCTTCAGGCATTGCGTAGTCCATAGTCACACTCCTGATATGTGATCACATTAAGCATACAGAAGAGTAATGAACCCTATGTTTACCCTAACTAACCAAATATACCACTGTGGCATACATTTACCCTATAACGTCTAATTATACTATTCCTACATTTTTATAAAATACTACCGTATCAATCTAAGCACCTACCAACTATAAACACTCTAAATATACATACTACCTATAAAAAACATCTGTAGGACTAAACAACTCATTTAAACCTTTTGGTATCTTTGTTTGAAGTTTACTAATCCCAAAATGCCATCACTTGAAGCTGTCTGGATTTGATTACGATGGCATCTCTGCACAGGTATCTCTTCTAACACACACCAGCGTAAATCGCTTGCTGTTGTTTTTTGACTCGAAGAAATGTTTGGCTAGCGCTGTCTCCCTCATATGCTTGTTCTTTTGTTCTTTTTGCTCCATAATGTTTGTAATTTCTTATTGTCGTTTTATGTTCGCTAATTCTCATCTCTGACAGAGCGACTCATTTGCCCTACATACCATATGTCCTTGCAAGGAGATTTTATAGTAAAATGACTTACTAGTCAAACAGCTATAGTAACCCTTTAAAAGGGTATGCTAATTCCTAAAGTGGATGGGAAACATAGGTACCACGAATAATCGCACTACAATTTGTAGCAATGGGAAAAAAACAGAGGCATGGGAAAGTGCCGACATTTAGTTTGTTACTCAATATATCTTGCTTGGACTTATTTTTAGGGAAAGCAATATCAAAATGCACTAATGAATCACCCAGGGTTCTACCTCTTTTAAAAATGTACCTTGGTTTATCCCTAAACATATACCCATACTTAGGATCTGTTTGTAAAATATGCAATTAGCGTGATAAAGCCTTCTGATAAAAATTAGAGTGTTAGTCACATGTAGCTATATATGAAAAAACGAGGTACTTGCATTTTTGTTCTCCTTTATACAAGATAGATCTTCACTTTTGTAAAGTTCTCACTTGATGCTCATCATTTCTAGTTCTTGTTTTTTGTATCCTCTATTACAAAGTTTTATCTATATCAAGTTTTATCTACTTCAACATCGGTATTGCTGATCGTACCGTACATAGTACGACGTATCCTCATTATTGTCCCCTAAGGTATTCGCATAAAACAACTGAGGGAATGATATCTCTGCCGGTTCAACAAATTATTGCGTTCCATAGGTTACAAAAGGCTAGTTTGAAACCGCTCTAACTGTATCTTCTTTTGTTATTAAAACATCTAAGAAATTCAATAGATCTTGTGCCTTACTCAGGGAAAACGATATAAGTTGGGAGTCTGGTATTTATAATACTCTCATAAAGCTCTTTTTTTTTCTAACTCTTCTTGGTGTTGCCAGCCATAGTAAGAAACACTTCTACGACGTATCTTAACCATGTTTGAATTTTTGCTATACATTTAGATGGATACACATAGTGATTTTCCAAAATATGTCATATAAATATTAGCTAACAGCTGGGACCATTACTGGCGACCCCATCGAGGTTCCTTGTTTATTGAAGATAGTACTTCGTTACCAAACCTAAAATAGTTTTTTACAAGAAACACAAATCTAATAATGTAAGCAAAAAACGCGATGTAGTCATTTGACAATAGCGGTTCATTAACCAGAGCATTCTCTAAGTTGCTTCTTTGCATGATCATGAGATATATTTTGTAAATAACGATTTAACGTCTAATGTAACACAAAATGTACATCATTTGTACTGATCCTTATCCAGATTTTGTAAAAACTGATTCGTGATCTATCTTAAACAATTATGATCTTATTTTACCATTCTTTGGAGGTACATATCTAATTACCGAGCCAAAGGTTTCTAGAAGCGAGCCCATACCCGAAACTATAGGGTCAATATTGGAGGAGGAATTTGGTTTATGGATCTTTGGACAAGTAGATTACAGGTGTAACGTTGGATTCCCTGCACCTTCAATGTATCCACTGTGGGAGGTTTGGACAATAACCGCCTTCATTACTCTGCCTCATCAAAAAATTATGAATTGTTGTTTTGAATTCATTAGTAGGATCCCCTGATAATTTACTGAAGACAACTGCTATCACTTAGATGTTTAGTTTGTGCTTTCTCTATATAATTATCCCCTGTCCATAACAACTGTCGCCCCACCTTAATCTGCTTTTTTATTAATGAATATTTTTATTAATTGTTATAATTGCTGTGAATTGCTTTGCATTTCAGGTGGGGAGAGATTGTTATGAACAAAGGGAACTTTGATGCCATTTTTTGATAATTCTTCTGGACTAGCTGCATGAACACATCCAGTTTGGGTTCTGTATAACCTGTGTCAAAATTACTTTTTTTGAACAATTTTTTAGTATATCTCAACAGGTCTCTCTCCCACGTACGTATCCTTCTCAAAAAACATTTTAATTCTGATGGATCTACAAAATTAATAAAAATCTACCGAAAAACTGAAAAAATTGATTATGTTACTGGAACAAAATTTAAGTCCAAAATTCAATACTTTGTTTGTTGATAACTCAGTCAATGGATGACGAAGAAGGTGTCACTGCTAGAGATTCTATTTTTTTTCTTCTTTTGTGTTGCTCGAGACCGGTCTCTTCGTCTACTTCCTGCTGTGTGTTTGTTTTTTCGTCTTCTGGGTCTTCCGTGATCGATTTTTGTCCAAAAAACCTTGTTTTGTTTTTTCATTGTAGTTACTCCTTGTGCAAATGTTCTTGAGAACGTCCATGCTCCACTGGATATGTCCGGAACTTGTATCACCTCTTCTCTGATTCATACATCTAGTCTACACAGTTGATTGCATTTTCACCAAGAGTACACACGTCCATGTAAGTAGTCTCAAGTGTCTCTCTCAAATTTCTTTAGTTTTGTTTCCAATAACTGTAAACGAAATTTATCATGTTTTCCTTATGTTTCATGAAATTTAATGTGATACGCTCTTCACTTAACTGTTTTCCTTATAATCTTCTTCACATTGTTGTAATTTCAGATTTTAGCATTACTTATAGCTGTTGTGTAAAATGCTGTATCGACAATAACATTAGATCCAAAAGTACCTATTGTTGAGATTGGGCATACCATCTTTCTTTATAAAGTACAATCGTCGTTTAGAGTATTGGCTGTAAATTATACTCCTTAATCCTCTAGGATCCTCAGTGATTGTAGGAATAGTAATTAGACGTATAGTTAAATGTATGCACTAGTGTAAAATTTGGTAGTGATTAGGAAAACAATGGTTAATAAAAACTTCCCCCCCAATCTGTCTGCTTAATGTGATCACATATCAGTGAGTGTGACTCTGACTACGCATGCCTTAAGAAGGAAGTGATTTCCGAAACGTTGCAGCTGTGTGTCCAACATGGGAGTTTTTGGCTCCACATCATCAGACTCGGAAGAGATTGCATACCACTGACAAGTGAAATGTTGAAAATTCCTGTATTGTACTAGCGAAACTACTACATCTAAGTACTGACTGCATATTGTATTAAAGCGATGATTTGGAATATAAGGGCATGTAGCCTTCATTGATGTTCCTCGTTACGCTATGTTAAAAAGCAGCAAGATTTATATGCAAATTGGTTTTCAGTCTGTTTGTTGCCAGTCAATTGAATTACAAATGAGAAGAGAAAACCTCCACCTGTGCATGACTGAATAAAGGGTCAGTACTAAATATAAAAAGAGAATCTAAAATAAGACAGCACCGTTACTATGTATTGAAGCTATAATATAAAAAATTTTCTGTGTTCTGAACTCAGAAAAAAAAAAAAAAAAAAAAAAAAAAGTGCAAAAATGTCTATGAAGAGAATGTCTCTTACTATTAACCGAGCCGAAATGTTCACATATTTCTGAGGCTGACAGAGAAGCTATTTCTAAAACAGGTAGAAGGTGCCGGCCTTGTCGATAAACTTATGCAAGAAAGTGTACCCTGCAAACATATGCGCAAGTTAGAAACAACTCAGAAAGAAGGAGGGACAAGTTTGCTATGCATGCATCTACTAATGCGCGAGTATGTAAAATCACAGAGGATCCCTAGATATTAAGGATAATTTACAGCCAATACTACCTAAAAGACTGATGTACTTTAAAAAGAAGCTGTATGCATCTCAAATAGGTACTCTTTGGATCTACAATGTTATTGTCGATACAGCATTTACAAACAGCTATAAGTATGCTAAAACTGAAAATTACGACATGTGAAAAGATTATAAGATAACATTAAGCGAAGAGGTATACAATAAAAAGTTACACTGAACTTATTCAGGAAAACATCGATAAATTCGTTTACAGTTATTGAAACAAAACTAAAGAAATTTAGAGGGCCACTCGAGACTACTTACATGGAACCGAGTTACACTTGGGCTGAAAAATCGCGAAATCAACTGCGAGGCAACAGAGAATGAATCAGAGAAGAGGTTATACAAGTTCGACATATCGCAGTGGAGCATCGGACAAGTTCTTTATCTCAAGCACATCTGCACAAGGAGTATCTACAATGAAAAACAAACAAGGTTTTTTGGACAAAAATCGATCACCGAAGACCCAGAAGACGAAAAACAAACACACGGCAGGAAGTGCAGACGAAGAGACCGGTTCGAGCACACATAAGAAGAAAAAATAGAATCTCCTAGCAGTGAAACTCTCATCTAATCCAAATGACTGAGTATAACAACAAGTAATTTGGAATTTTGTACTTAATTTTGTTTCCATTACATCATAATCAATTTTTTACAGTTTTTTCGGTAGATTTTTAAAAATTATTGTAGATCCATCAGAATTATAAGGTTTTTTGAGAAGGATAGTACGCGAGAGAGAACCTTGTGAGATCTACCTAAAAAATTGTCAAAAAAAGTAATTTTTTGAACCCGTTATAAACAAGAAAAAAAACCGCAAACCTTGATGTTGTTCATGCAAGCTAGTCACAGAAGAATATCAAAAATGTCATTCAAGTTCCCTTTGTTCATAACCATCTCTCCCCACCTGAAATTCAATCCTTACAAGAAGTTAAAAAATAAAAAAATATTATAATAAAAAAAGCAATAAAGATAAAGGAGGGGGCGGACAGTTGTTGATGGACAGTGATAATTATATAGAGAAAGCACAACAACATACTAAGTGATTAGCATGTCTACAGAAAATTATCAGAGATCCTACTAATGAAGTTTCAAAACAACAATTGATAACTTTTTAGTGAGGCAGTATGAAAGGGTTTAATTGACCAAGACCACAGGGATACACAGAAGGTCAGAATCCACGTACACTGTAATCTACTTCGTCCCACATGATCCATAAAACAAATTCCTCCTCCATATAGACCCATAGTTTACGGGTATGGGCTCTCTTCTAGAACATTTGCTCGGTAATTAATATGTACCTCCAAAGAAATGGTAAAAAAGGATCATAATTGGTTTAAGAGTACGAATCAGTTTTACAAAATCTGGATAAGATCAGTACAAAAGATGTAACATTTTTGTGTACATAAATCGCGTGATAAAATCGTATTTACAAAATATATTCTCATGATCATGCAAAAGAGCAATTAGAGAAGCCACGGGTTAATGAACCGCTATTGTCAATGCACACATCGCGTTTTTGTTACATTATTAGATTGTGTTCTGAAAAAAACTATTTTAGGTTTGGAAACGAGTACTAAGTCTACAAAAACAAGGAACCTCGATGGGGGTCGCCAGTAGTTGCCCAAGCGTAGCTAATGATTTTATATGACATTATTTTTGAAAATCACTATGTGTATCCATCTAAATTATAGCAAAAATTCAACATGGTTAAGATACGTCGATGACGTGTCTACTATGGACTGGCTCCCAAGAAGAGTTTAGAGAGCTTTATGGAGTATATAAATACCGACACCCACTAATATCGTTTTCCCTGAGTAAGAGCACAAGATCAATTGAATTCGTAGATGTTTTAAAACCAAAAGAAGATACAGTAGAGCGTTTTCAAACTAGCCTTTTGTAAAACCTATGGAATCGCAATACTTTGTTTGCACCGGCAGAGCTATTCATACCCCTCATTGTTTTATGGAATCCCAAGGGGACAATAATGGGAAACGTCGTTATATCGTACGGATAACAGCAATACGATGTTGAGTGAGAAAAACTAATAAAAAATTTTGTAAATAGAAGGAAACAATAAACAAGAACTAGAAAAGATGAGCATCCAAAGAGAGAACTTATTAAAAATAATAAGATCTAATGTATAACGTGAGAACAAAAATTGCAGTACCTCGATATTTTCATATATACTACATATGGACAAACACTCTATATATTATCAGGAAGGCTATATCACGCTATTGGCATATTTTTACAACAGATCCTAATATGGTATATGTTTAAGGATATAACCAACGGTACATTTTTAAAAGAGGTAGAACCTGGTGATTCATTAGTGCATTCTGATATTTCTTTCCCTAAAAAGTCCAAGCAAGATATATTGAGAACACTAAAAGTGGCACTTTCCCATGCTTTCATGTACAAATTGTAGTGCGATTATTCGTGAACCTATGTTTCCCATCCACTTTCAGGAAAAAGCATACCCATAAAAGGATACTATAGCTGTTATGACAAGTAACGTCATTTTATTATATAAATTTCCTTGCGGCAAAGGTATGTAGGGCAAAACATAGAGGTGGTAAGTGGAGTCCGCTCTGTCAGAGTGAGAAGATAGCGAACATAAATCGACAATAAGAATTACAATCATATGGAGCAAAAAGAACAAAAAGAACAAGCAAAAAGGGAGACAGCGCAAGCCAAACATTTCTTCGGAGTCAAAACACACGAAGCAAGCGATTTACGAGTCTGGTGTTATGAGTAGACGAGATACCATTTGCAGGAGCCAATCGTACAAATCCATACTGCTTCAACGTTGACAAGCAATTTTTGATTAGAAAACTCAACAAGATTCCAAAAGGTTTTTAAATGGGGGAGATGGTTTAGTTCAAAGTTAATTATAGGTAGTATAGTATCTTGAGGATGTTTAATAGTTTGGTAGGTGTTAGATTAGATACGATAGTAAATTTTTATAAAAATGTAGATAGTATAATTATTACGTATAGTTAAATGTAGGCACTAGTGGTATATTTATGGTTAGTGTAGGAACAATAGGGTAAACTCATCTGTCTGCTTAATGTGATCACATATCAGTGAGTGTGACTCTGACTACGCATGCCTTAAGAAGGAAAGTGATTCCGAAACGTGGCAGCTGTGATGCAACATGGAGTGGTTTGGCTCCACATCAGTCAGCTCGAAGAGAGTTGCATATACACTGACAAAGTGAAATGTTGAAAATTCTGGTGATTGTACACGAAACATACTACAGCTAAGGTACTGACTGCATATTGTATTAAAGCGATATTTGGAATATAAGTGCATGTAGCGATTCATTGTATGTTCCGTACGCTAGTAAAAAGCAGCAGATTTTAAATGCAAATTGTTTCAGTCTTGTTTGTTGCCAGCAATTGTATTACAAGAAGAAGAGAAAACTCCGGTGCATGACTGAATAAAGGTCAGTACTAATATAAAAAGAGATAAAATATATACAGCACACATAAATGTATTGAACTGATTAAATACCTGTCCTGGGCCACAGCATGAGCCCAAATCCTGCATACCCCACATTAGAAAAAGTGCCGAAAAAGGAGTCTTTCAACCACCATTTTAGTTCACTGGGACATTGACTATACCTGTCCTGGGCCACAGCATGATCCCCAAACCTGCATGACCCCCACCTTTAAAAAAGTGCCGAAAAAGGAGTCTTTCAACACACCATTTTAAGTTAAACCCGGGGACATTAAACCAAACAGTCCCTGTACCACGCTTGACCCCTCAAACCTGTATGACCCACAGATTTAAAAATGGGCCGGAAAAAGGAGTCTTTAAAACCAAACCTTTTTATTTTCACTGGACATAGACTACCCCTTTTCCTGACCACAGCATAAAGCCCCAAACCGGGCCATGACCCCCAGATTTAAAAAGTGGGGGAAAAAGGAGTTTTTCCCAACCAAACCATTTTAGTTTCATGGACATAGACAACCCCTTTCCCGGGGCCACAGCGCCCTAACCCCCAAAACCCTTTCAAAAAACCCCCCAGAAAAAAAAAGTGCCGGGAAAAAGGAAGTCTTTAACCCCCCAAATTTTTATTTTAAAACGGACATTGACAATACCGTACGGGGACCACAGAATGACCATTAAACCTTTTTAAACCCAAAATTTTAAAAAAGTGCCAAAAAAAAGGGATTTTTTTTAAAAACCAAACCATTTTAGTTAACTGGACATTTTTTAATACCTTCCTGGGAAACCCTTTACATCTTTTTCAAGTCCCCCTGTACCTCCCTTGTAAAATTTTCCAGGGGAAATTTGTATCAGCTATTTTTTGCTTTCCCAGTTTTTTAGTAGTTAATTCTAGAAAACACATTTTTTAAAATAGGAGGGAATCCCCCCCACATCTTTTTTTCTTTTTTTTAAATTTTTAAAGGGGTTTGTCTCACTACAGGGATTGCTAGCCTGTTAAAGATCTTGCAAAAACAAGTCAAATTTTTGCAATAAGGGGTCCCTTAACAGTGTCCCTACCCATTCCTGTTTTTTGAACACATTTATCACCCTTGAGCCCCTGTTGACAATTTTGAAGAAAAAAATGTCTTTTGAAACATTTTTTATTATTGGGCCTTTTTTAATCAATTTTTCCCCAAAATTTCCCGTCCTCCAAAAAAACCCTTAACCCCCAACCCCCCCAAAAAAAGGCCCAAAAATTTTTTTTTTGGACTTTTGACAATTGTGAAAAACAAAAGTTTGTTAGAAAAAACATTTTTTTAAAAATAGGACCTGTAAATATAGCTGCATTTCACAGCAAAAAGCCACCAAAAAAATTCAAAACATGACCCTTGAGGGCCCCTTTTGACAATTGGGGAAGGAACAAATTTCTGTAGAAACCACATT
>JAODAL010063783.1:0-19063 GCA_025379985.1 Phyllomedusa bahiana
ACAGGCAGAAGTCAGGGCAGGGAGAGGTTGTAGTCAGGAGGGCAGACGGTGGGGGCAGGCGGCAAACGGGTCGGGGAACGTAAGCAACGGGGGTACAGGGGAAGTAAGGGTGAATTATCAATCAAAAAAGCCCCAAAACACCCAACAGATGGCAGGGGTGCGGGGGCTTCCCATAAAAAGGGACCAGGGGCTTAAATTTAAACCCAAATTAAAGGCGGGGGCCCCTTTAAAAACCCGGCCACCCGTCGGCGCGCCTTTTAAGGGGGTTTATGCCGGGCGGGTCGGGTTTGGAAAAGGGAGCGGGGTGGTAAGAGGGGGTCCCCCGGGCAAGGGAAAAGGGCCCCGGGGGCTGGGGGAAGCCGAAACCCGTGGGCCCCCGTGCGAAGGGGGGCGGCCGGGCACTGCGGCCCCGCGCCCCGTGCCCGGGAATTCAAAGGGGGAGGGAAGGGTGCAGGGGGAGAGACAGTAATGTTGGGGGGGGAGCAGAAAAGGGTGGGGGGGGGTGAGAGTAACGGTGCAGAGGAGGGTAAGGGTGGGGGGAAAGGAAAAGGTAGAGGGGGGTGGTGAGAGGAGAGGTCCCTGGTGCAGGTGGGGGGGGGGCAAGAGGGCCTGGCGAGGGGAAAGAGGAATTTAGGGGGGGTGAATTTTTTTTGGGGGAGGAGGGGGGGGGGAGGGTGCATTGGGTACTTGCTAGGGCACCGAAATGTTGCCCCGGCCCTGCATGTCTCTACTAAGCAGGGTAATTTGGCATTTGCCCCGGTTGGTTTTTAAATTGGGAAAGGGAATTTAAAAATGAGAATGAAAAAAGAAGGGAATTTCCCCTTTTTGTTGGTGGTTTTGGGTTGGGGGTGTGGGTAAGGGTTTTCAAAGACACCCCCTTGAGAGAAGGTACAAAAAGTACAGGGTCTTCTTCCAAAAACCCTCAGTAATGCCACTCCCGTCCCCCAGAATGTAAGTTGCATTCCCCTTTTAAATTAACAGATCAAAGAGTTTTGTCTTCAAGTGATCGGTTTTTCTTGGTATCCAAGATGGTGTAACCTTTGGATTTTTTTCTGACTGCCCCTTGGGGGATCATTATAAATAACTTTGCACGGACTGTAAAAATTTTCCCGAGCTTTTTTGCATGAAGAAGATACAGTAGTAAGATTTGCTGTGTGATTTTCATTCTCCCCCCATACCCGGGTGCGGAAGAGAAAAGTGTAGACAGTGTAGAAATTGGTTAAAATGGGGAAAATGCCGCCCCGGTTTTTTCCATACTCTTGTACTTAACCGTTTTTGGGTCGTAAAACTTATTTGCCAGGTAATTTGGGGGGGATTTTGCCCCCCAAATTAGGGCGCGTGCAGCGGGCGGGGCGGGGGGTCTGGCAGCTCGCCCGGCCCCCTAGACTGTCTTATTGGGATTTTAAAGCCGTAATAATTGAATGTACTTTTTCCCCGGTGGATCGCCCAGGGGGAGGGGAGAGGAATCCCCGTTTTCTATGAAACTGTGGAGTACCCAAAAGAAGGGGGGATTTGGAGCCGTACTGCAGCGCAAATCCGGCCGGGAGTCGGTCCAATCAGGAAAATAATGGGTGAACGGGCCTTACAGTTTTTTAAAAATTTTTTGTAGTGCACAGCAAAAAAAATCCCCAAAATTTTTTCAAGTTCTTTGTGCCCTGAATGGTTTTTCTAAAACCCAATACATTCTTTTTGGATTGGGGTTTTCTTATAAATAGGACACAGGGGGTTTGGGGTTTTCTATCTTCTCGTTTTTTGTGTTGTCGAGGGGGGTTTTCCTCTTCTCTATTACCAGCATTTATTTTCCCCGGGGGATGCTAAAATTATGATTAAAAAATGCTGGGACAAAAAAGTTTGTATGATCTGAGTCGATATTAAAAGGATTTAAAGGGATCCAGCTTGATTTGAGGAACTGAAAATATGTATTTAAAGCCGTAATTGAAGACTACCCCTTACCCTTTGTGCGTCAAAAAAAAAAGAGTTTTCCCAGTACAAGGCTAAGTTTAAACTAAATAAAAAATTTCCCCAAAAAAGATGGGGGCCCAGACATTACAAAAGTTGGTGGCTGATTATACTGGAGAACCGGGTGGTAGGTGAATCTGACAGAGGGCAGAGGCAATTTGTTTGATTTTAATAGTAGACTTTCCAAAATTTTTACAGCGGATTTGATAACTAACCCCTTTTAAATTGATCCCTTTGGGGTGAAACACCTGCACAGGGGAAAGTGACCTCAGTTATACTCCTGTACTCTTTGATCCTAATGACAAGGTTGATGTGAGTGTGGTACCTAAATAGACTTTGTTCTAGAAAGTTGCTAATAATCTTGAATGCCCAAATGGGATATGTGGTGTCAATTAGAATGACAAAATATTTACTACTCTCTCTGTGTACCACCCGCTTATGCAGATCTACCCAAGTCTAATTATTTTTTGTTAAGACACAAATATGGGGTGGGGGTATGACACAGGAATGGGGGGTAATGAGGGAACAGAGTTATGTTGTTATGGGGGCGTGACCCCCAGTCAGGTACGGGTTTTACCTGTCCCATACCCCCTTTGTGCCCCTTTACCTTCCCGCCTGCCCCAAACCCCTTTTACCCCAAAATTTTTTATGAGCTAACCCCGGGCCTGCGGGGAAGTGCGCCATGGGGAGTGCTTGTGGGTCCCTTTGCAGCAAATATCTGTGCGGGGGACTTTGTGGAAATGTGGTTAGACTTGCTTTGGAGTGGTTTTAATATTGTTGTGGGGTCAGTGGACCACTACTGTGGTTTTTACAAGTGGATTGATGGTCCCCCAAGGTGTTGGATATCAGAGGTGTCTCCAGGGTGGTCTCCAGCGCAAAAAAGATCCCCCCCAGGAAACCAAAAAGGTGAGCAGCAAACCCATGTATGAAATAACAAAGTAGCAGCAAACCAAAAAATTATAAAATGGTGGCCCCGTGGCATCCCTCCCGTGCAATCTCCATGCCGATGAAGTTTGATGGGGACCCTAAAGTCTGCAGGGGGTTCATCACCACAGTGCACCATGCATGTGGAACCTATGGCCAATCAGTTCCACACTGCACACTCCAAGGTGGCTTTTGTGGTCAGCCTCTCTCTGGAAAAGCCCTGGCATGGGCCACTCTTCTCTCGGACAGGGATGATCCTATCACGGCCAATCTCCATGCATTCCTGGCTGAGTTCCATAGTATATTTGAGGAACCTACACATGCATCTTCTGCTGAAACCGCACTGCTGGACCTGCGTCAAGGGGGCTTCACTGTTTGGGAGTACGCCATCCAATTCCGCACTCTGGCCTCAGAAATGTCCTGGAATGACACAGCTCTAAGAGCCGCATTCAAGAAAGGTGTCTCTAGCAGAATAAAAGACATGTTGCATGGCTGGGACCTCCCATCTTCTCTTTATCCAGTTGGGCACTCATATTGATGTTCGCTTTGCTGAGAGATGAGGATTTCCGCCAAGAACGCAAACCTGTACCGTCTACCTGGTTTGGCTCCTGTGTCCGAAAGGCCTCCACTGCCTCCTATACTGCTTCCTGCTGAAGAGCCAATGCAAGTGGACAGAGCCCACCTGATCCAGAAAGAATGGTCCCATCGACGTGAGGAGAATATGTGCCTCTACTGCATCAGTCCAGAATACTACCGCAGGAATTGCCCACAACATCTGCAACATCTGGGAAATGCATGCACAGAGGCGTCCATAGGTTGGAATAATCCCTCTCCATGTTTGACCAAGGGATAAGACTGCCAGTCTCACCGTCTAGTGGTTCAGTTTATTGCTGTGGATGGAATTCTACTACAACTCCCTGGGCACAGATTCTGCTTGCGCCTCCATGTTTTATGTAGTCTATGGACAACATCCCCGCCAACCACTCCCTCAGACTATGCCTTCTGATGTCTCCACTGTGGATAACCTTGTCTAAGATATGGCGTCCATCTGGAGTAAGACACATAAATCTCTGCAACTGCCGTCTACACGTATGAAGTCCCAAGTGGGCAAAAAGAGAAGACCTCCCCTGCCCTTTGCTCCTGAAGACAAGGTTTGGTTGTCTTTCAAGTACTTTCATCTGAAGATCGCCAGCTACAAGCTGGGCCCTCGGTTCCTGGGGTCATTCAAGGTGCTGAAACATATTAATGCAGACGCCTACAAGTTCCTTCTCCCTTCCATGATGCATGTCCCAAACTCCTTCCATGTCTCCCTTCTGAAGCCGGTAGTCCTTAATTGTTTCTCTCGAAATGTCATCTCTCCTTCTCTTGAAAATGATACCACCATGCTGTGAAAGAGATTCTGGTCATGAGGACGATCAGGGGGATATAACACTTTCTCGTGGACTGGAAGGGGTTCGGGCCAGAAGAAAGATCCTGAGAGCCAAAAGCCAACATTCTGGACTGTGAACTGTTACGGGAGTTTCTTAAGGTTAGAAAAAGGGGGAAGCCAAAGGATGGGGTACTGTTACGGGCACTCCAGCGACCCACACATTGTATCATGGCGCTGCTAAGGCCGTGCAGTCACTGCCTGTCAACACTCAGGACAGAGAGCCCAGGTGTTATGAGGCAGGATGCGCCAGGTTCCCTGGGACAGCAGGCCCCGTAGTAGTCGGTATGCAAGCTATGCCAGTAGTTCCGCCCCTGGCACATGATACATAAATGGAGGGAATCATTTTATAATGTGTATATATACTAAATTTATAAGGATCACAAGTTATATAGTTTTTGGGGAAATAACTATTACAATAAACCATTGTACACTATTTGAAAAGTACACTTTGTGAAATTTTTAACATGCAGAGTATTATAGGGAACCATTAAAGGGAGCACTCAGTTGATAAAAGTACTGTATTAGATGAGCATAGATATTCACAGTATCTCACAAAAGTGAGTGCACCACTAAAATTTTTTGTAAATATTGGATTATATCTTTTCAAGGAACAACACTGAAGATATGACATTTTGAAACAATCTAAAGTAGTCCGTGTACAGCTTGTATAACAGTGTAAATTTGATGTGCCCTCAAAATAACTCAACAGACTGCAATCAATGTCTAAATCACTGGCAACAAAAGTGAGTACACTCCTAAATGCAAAGGGACAAATTGTGTCCAAAGTGTCAATATTTTGTGTGGCCACCATTATTTTCCACACTGACCCACCCCCCCCCCCCCCCCCCCCCCCCCTTACCTCTCTTGGGCAGGAAATTCATAAGAGAAGAGCTTCACAGGCTGCCACTGGAATCCACTTCCACTTCTCTATGACAACATCACAGAGCTGTTGGATGTTAGAGACCTTGCACTCCTCCACCTTCCATTTGAGGATGCCCCATAGATGCTCAAAAGGGTTTAGGTCTGGAGACATGCTTGAGCAGTCCAACACCTTTACACTCAATTTCTTTAGCAAGACAGTGGTCATCTTTGGGTTATCATGTTGGAATATTGTCCTGCAGCCCAGTTTCTGAAGGGAGCGGATCATGCTCTGCTTCAGTATGTCACAGTACATGTTGGTATTTCTTGGTACCCTCAATAACCATTGCTCCCCACAGCTGGCAGCACTCATGCAGCCCCAAACTTTAACACTCCCACCACCATGCTTGACAGTAGGCAAGACACGCTTGTCTTTGTACTCCTCACCAGGTTCCCGCCACATACGCCTGACATGATCAGAACCAAATAAGTTTATCTTAGTCTCATCTTAGCACAGGACATGCTTCCAGTAATCCATGTCCTTTGGAAACTATTTGCAGGCTTTCTTGTGCATCATCTTCAGAGAAGGCTTCCTTCTGGGACGACAGTCATGCAGACCAATTTGATGCTCTATGCGGCGTATGGTCTGAACACTGACAGGCTGACCCCTCACTCCTTTAACCTCTGCAGAAATTCTGGCAGCACTCATGTATATTTTGAAAAGACAGTCTCTGGATATGACGCTGAGCATGTGCACTCAAATTCTTTGGTCAACCATGGAGATGCCTGTTCTGAGTGGAAGCTGTCCTGTTAAATCATTGAATGGTCCTGGCCACTGTGCTGCAGCACAGTTTCAGGGTGTTGGCAATCTTCTTACAACCTTGGCCATCTTTATAATACAATATTCACAAAAATGTGATGGGTATACTCACTTTTGAACGATACTATAGATGTGGATATACAAGACTGGTACAATCACTGACAGCAAAGTTTATTAAGAAGATTTCTAAATTTTATTATACAATCAAGACTTAAGTACCGCATACTTGATTAAGAAATGTTGTAGAACCAAAAAAGTTTTTTTTAATATGATTCAGCTATAGTGCATTTTCTTATATACAGTAGTTTTTAGTCTTGCAATTATTTTGCTTTGCAGCTTTCATGTAATGTGTATTATTGATGAAAACAGTAAGGCTTGGTGATAACATCCCTTCTTCAGATAAGTATGGGCATAAAAACCCATGATAAAAAAGGGTATGAGAAAATTACATTTCACTCTTTTGTAATTGATAAACTATTGCCCTTCTGTTTCGCCTTTCTGTAGTAACTCAGATGGTTTGTCCACTAGTTATCAGTTATTGCGGCGCGTATAGTATGCGTTGCAATACGCCGGGTGTTTTGGTGCCACGCGCTGATCAGGGGGGCGGCCGGCCACCGGCCCCATAAACATGCATTATCAGTGGCGCGTATTCGCTGCTAACAATTGACATGTCAATTCTCCCCCTGCACGTACAATACGATCGTATTGTACGCGTGGGGGAGGGGGGGGCAATGCATAATCCATAGCTCTCTATACGTGGCGATATACGTGAGCAATTACGCTAGAAAATAAGCCGTGTGAACATACCCTTAGACAAAGCATGTTCCATGGCCAAAACTCCAATTTGTGGATTTATCATTGCTTCTAGGTGAGTGAAAAAAACAGATACTTGGAGTCTACTGACATTCAATATGACATTTAAGAAAAAAAAATGTGTGGCCTAAGTTGCAACTTTTCCAAACTATAAAACCTACTGGATCTAATATCAGTTTAAAAAACATTCTTCATGAGCTGCATGGATTGAGATTCTGCGGATCAGCCTGAAATCAACATGCATAATATATACACCACATTGGGATTGCTGCGCCGAAGGAGCACAGTCTCAAGGCAATTAATCTTTCTTTAACATCTTTCTAAAGGTTCATGGGCCCTGGTGCAAAATTTTATCTTACCCCTTGGATAAATGCTCTTCATGGTTGTAGACTACTATGTTTTAACAACAGGTTCCCTATTTGGTGTTACGGATGCCTGCGGTGTAGTGTGCCATGGAGAATTACTCCTACTGAAATAATCAAATATACCAAATAAAAAAAGGAACTACAAGCCCATTTTACATAATATATCCCTTTTCACAGGCCATATATCTCTATTACATGCCCCTTCTTACACGTATAAATCATGTTTGCCACTTAGAATCGCTTTAAAAAAATTATGTTTTTATAAAGTTTACAACAGTTTTTTATCACTTTTTATTCCATTTTTTGTGAGGCTGGATAGTAAAAAAATGCAGTTCTGGCATGGTTTTTATTTGTTTATTTTTGCAGTGTTTGCCATATGGATTAGATAACATGATATTTTTAAAGATTAGAGCATTATGGATGTGGTGTTATATATTACTGTATAACTCCGCCCCCCAAATTTGGGAGGAAAATGGGGGTGCATCTTATACTTCGAATGTAGGCAGTGAAAGGTGCATGGACCTGGCTCATGCGCTAAGCCCAGTCTATATGCGGCAAGTGCCACTAACAGCAGGGAATGTATTCCTGCTGTTAACCAGGCTTGGATTGGTAAATCCAAGAACCTCCCACGTGATCAAAAAGAAGGAATATAATCAAGAACTACTAATCAAAGATAGAACAATCCCCTTTTAAATATAACTTTTAATCAATATTTATATGTAAACAACCTTATCATAATCACAGTGAATACACCCCAAAGGTAAGGAACAGTAAACTATGGGGACAGCTAGCCAAATTGGCAATAAAAAGGAGTATGAAACCCATCAAGTCCCTATCAACATACCTATAAACTTGCCTAAATACAGAGCACACCTCCCGATAAGGCGCCCAGTAATAATGGGCTCTAGTAGTCCTATCAAAATACCCTAAATCTCTCACAGAGTGGATGATTAATAACAATATCTCCCAACCATAGATAGGATACAAAAGGAAGAAAATAGGTATGCAAGCAGGTCGAGAAATTACACAGCCTTTGAATAGTATCACAGAAATATTTACACAACGTTAGAAAGGTTGAAAGCCAATTAAAACCACACAATAAGGGATACATGTACTATAGCATCTACATAAGCACAATAATCCCCATCGGCCCAACAAAAAAATCCCCAGACGCAGCATTTCGTCCCCAATCTCCTCAGGTCTTATCAATGGGGTTAAAGTAGCAAGAAGGTGCAAACCACTAAATACCATGCTCTAAGTGCCCAAGCAACGGACTAAACTACTGAGATACATAAATCACCTGACAACGAAAAAAACAGATTCCTCATATAGGCTGGAAAGCCTGATCAACGTAATGAAAGCTAGTATGCTCCCCGGTGGGTACTCCATTGGTGGGGGACAGTGAAATACCTTACACCCAAGAGATAACCCACTGGGAGCATACTAGCTCTCATACGTTGATCAGGCATACCACCAACTATGAGGAATCTGATTCGTTTGTCAGGTATTATGATATCCAGTTTTAGTCCATCTTGGCACTTAGAGCATAGGTATTTAGTGGTTTGGCACCTTCCTTGCTTCATTAACCCCATTGAAAAAGCCCCTGAAGATTGGGACGAAATGCTGCGTCTGGGGATTATATTTGTTGTGCCATGGGATTATTGTGCTTATGTAGAAGCTATAGTACATGTATCCCTTATTGTGTGGGCTTTAAATGGCGCTTTCCAACCTTTCTAATGTTTTGTGTAAATATATCTGAGATACTATTCAAAGCTGTGTAATTTCTCTACTGCTGCATACCTATTTTCTTCCTTTTGTAACCTATCTAAAAAAAAATGGTGGAGATATTGTTATTCATCTCCACTCTGTGAGAGATTTAGGTATATGGATTATGGACTACTAGAGCCCATAATTACAGGGACGCCCTATCGGGGCGGGTGCTCTGTATTAGGCAGTTATAGGTATGATAATAGGGACTTGATAGGTTCATACTCCTCTTCATTCCAATTTGGCTAGCTGTCCCATAGTACTCGTTCTTACCCTTCGGGGTGTTTTTCACTGTGGATTATGATAAGGTTGTTTACATATAAATATTGATTAAAAGTTATATTTTAAAGGGATTGTTCTATTTTGATTAGCAGGCTTGGATTGGCCCATAGAGGAATAGGAGAAACCCCAAGTTGGCATCTGAGCATGGTGGAACTGGAGTTGTTTTTAACTGCATAAACATCCTTGAAAGAGGCAGAAAAGCAGAGATAGAGAGGCAAAAAGCAAGAGGCAGCATATAGGAGGCATGTACAGTCATTTACAGTAGCTGTAGCTTGGGCCCCTAAATTAAACTCCACCAGTGGCCCCAGAAACAGCTCAACTGGTCGGCCCCTATAATTAAGTGTTGAGCGAATTTTTTATCGACAAAAGTGTACAAGGGAAATCGGCAAGGTTTTTTATGGTGATCGAAATTTTCCAGATCAATGCGATAATTAAACGTTTAAAATCTGTGCATCATCAATTAAGATCGCGCTTTTCGGCCTTCCTGTAATTTTGGCGCCAAGCAAATGAGATTACAGAATAGAGCAGGTGAGATGTGTGTGCGAACGTCATGAACTGGATGAGTATGGTTGCGATTGCTGTAAAAATCACAGAACCTCGTTTTACAGTAGAAACAGCTTTTCTGTTTCAGCTCAGTGTCTCTCAGGCGTCTCCATAGGGATAGGACCAGCGTTCTGCCAGTGGGCCAAACAGCTCAGCGAAATTATCTACTTCTGCACAAGAAACCTCTACTATTAGCTGTGATCCTTCCAATTGTATTAGATTAGGGATTTGGAACATTTTATGTAAAGTTTAGCCTAGAGAAATTTAAAGCAGAATCAAACCACTGTAAATTCACGGTGGTGGAGCGGGGGGGAGGGGGCCCGCGGCGAACACGAGAACAAGCTCTATCTATAAAGAAACACTGGATAAAGTTCCACCAAGACTTAGTGTAGACATTGTATTGAATATCTTTATTATTAACAGTTTGCTATTGAAATATTTCCTTGGAATATTGATCATCCTGAACTTATATAGGATAAACATCATTTCTAGTAACTGCAGTCTCTTTTTTAGCTGCAAAACTTCCACTTTTATTAATCAGTATACATTTCAGATAGGTATTCAAATTTTACCCATAACACCTGTGACCTGTTGATATATCCACTGCCCTTACATTACAAACCAGCAATCTTGTAGTCAGCACAGTGGTTGTTTTGTTTGCCAAAAATTACTGTGTATCGTACGAAAACATCACAGTTACGTGTTATTTTGACTTTTGCGCAACCCACACTGTTAATTGAACGCAGCCATCTACTAATCTTAAACAGCATTCTATATTCACCACAGGATAATTGAAAGGTGCAAAAAATACCGATTTTTATATCAAAACTCACAGTAACGTGTTTTTTGACTTTTGCGTACCCACACATGTCATTTGACGCAGCATCTACGAAATCTAAAACAGCAATTCTAATATTCAAACCACAGGTCAATTGAAAGGTGCAAAAAATACAGATTAATTTAATATCAAACAAACAGTTACGTGTTTTTTTACTTTTGCGCACCCAGCACTGTTCATTGAGCGCAGCATCTAACGTAAATCTTAAAACAGCAATTCAATATTCTCACCACAGTGAATGAAAGGAGCAAAAAATACAGATTATTATTATCAAAACATAACAGTTACGTGGTTTTTATTGACTTTTGCGCCCCCAGCACTGTTCATTGACGCAGCAACTACGTAAAATCTTAAAACAGCAATTCTATATTCACCCACCGGATGAATCGAACAGGTCAAAAATACCGTTAAATAATATCAAAAACATAACAGTTACGGGTTTATTTTTTACTTTTGCGCACGCCAGCACTGTACATTGACCAGGCATCTACGTCAATCTTAAAACAGCAATTCTATCTTCACCACAGTGAATAGAAAGTGCAAAAAATACATTTATTATATCAAAACATAACAGTTACGTGTTTTTTTTGAAATTTGCGCTCCCAGCACTGTTCATTGACGCAGCACCTACGTAAATCTTCAAACAGCTATTCTATATTCACCACCGATGAATTGAAAGGTGCAAAAAATACCGATTATTATACCAAAACATAAACAGATAACTACGTGTTTTTTGGACTTTTGCCCAGTCCAGAATTTGTTTGCTAGACACCTGCAGTTAAATTTGAATTCAGCAATTTTGTTTTGATAGAGGGAATTTGAGGAATAGCTGTGATTTGCCGTCTTTTAAAAGAAACATTCCAAAACTATTCCAACCTTCTCAAATTTTTATATTCAAACATGGAGCGAAATGCAGGTGAAAGCGGCAAAGAGGGGGGTACACATAGAGGTAGAGGTATCGAAGAAGGTAGCCCTTACAGTGCGGCGACAACACGCAAGCCAGCTGATCGTCAGTTGCAGGACCGTCAGGCCTGTCAATCGCTGTCAGGGCCTGTTAATCTAAGTAACGAACATCGTCGCCAATCTGTCCTTACAGTGGATAATGCAACCTGCAATCTGCACTTACCCCTCGTCCTCGGCAGTCACGCCACAAATGTCGTCATCAGCATCATCAGCATCTGTCCAACATGAAGCAGCCCAAATGGGTCAACGTCGTGTACCCACCACTGTGATAATCCAATTTACTGAAGACCTCTTTGATGACAAAATGCGGTGGGTCAGAAGGCATGTTACAAGAATCAAGAGGCCAAAAAGGATGATTTAATCGTGCTCTGACTTCCAGTTACTGATGCCATCAGAGAGGGTGAAGGAAGGCCGTGT
The DNA here is from genome assembly GCA_025379985.1 of Phyllomedusa bahiana. Classification (NCBI taxonomy): domain Eukaryota; kingdom Metazoa; phylum Chordata; class Amphibia; order Anura; family Hylidae; genus Phyllomedusa; species Phyllomedusa bahiana. Next base: position 11,979 of record JAODAL010063783.1, read on the forward strand.
CATCGGCCAAAATCCCCGGGCGGTCGGCAACGCCTTGCAGTGCCCCTTGCTTGTAGCCTGCAGCTTCAGGATGCAGAAAAGCAGGACGACAAGTCACCGTGTGTTGATGATGAGATGATGAAAGAACGACAAAGCTGATCCAACCTGGTCTTTCCGCAGAAATTTTGCTTGCGAGCGCTTCATCAGTGGACGAGGAGGAAGACGATGGGGTACTGTCCAATACGGGTGTCCCGCCACAAAAAGGGAGAGGGCGGTCGCATAAGTCCCGCTGATATGAATCCGCCAGCCACGGTCGACGCAAACCCCCGCTCCCTCGCTATCGCCCGTGCAAAAAGGTCCAGGACCTCTCAAGCCTGTGCTTATCTTTGAGCAAGCCCTCTGATTCACCCAGCGATGTCATATGCCGGCCTTGCCGTAAACGCATAAGTAGAAGGCAAAACCTAAGTTTTACCACCACCAACATGTCAAGTCACATGCAGCGAATGCATGAGATTAAATGGAGGGAACACTTGGCCAAAAAAGGCAGACCGACGCCGGGCCCTCCAACCCACTGGTCACACCCTCTGTCTCTGCCTCCTCCTTCCTCCGCCACCACCAACGTTCCTAGCTTGCCCATGTCTCTCAAGTCCATGATCATGGATCCACCCTCCGCTTCAAGCCCTCCACCGACGCCCGAGTATCCACCCACACACACCAGAGACCCATCCGACCCCTTCTCCTTCCGCCAGTTTACGACCTGCACGCCGTACAGGCGGCCATTCTTAGCAGCCAGCACTCTGTCTTCCAGGTTTTGGAGGCAGAAGGACTACACTTTAAACCCAAACCATCCCAAAGCCAAAAGCCTGAATTTCGCATGCCAGGCTTATTGTCCTTGAAAATGTTGCCTTACCGACCCCCCACCCCCCCCCCCCCACTGGTGGACACAGATGGCGTTTCCGCCACTCATGGCCCTCGATTGCCCCCCAATAGCCAGATGCCGAGCAGGCATTTCTTTTGCCAGAAAAAGTCCGGCCCTGCCCCCTGGCCATCCACGTGTCATCTTAAAATTTTCAAGCGCCTTGTCTGCATCTGTGTTCGGAAAAGTCCCATCACATCCACTGACCGAACACCAAGGACTAGTAAGCAAGCACGGCCAAGGGCCGCTATCTCTCTGTGGACAGCTCACTGGGTGAGCTGGGTAGGATGTTCTCTGGGGTGACATTGGGCTCTCAGGCTCGGCGCACGCTCTTCAAAACCGCAGGGATGGTGCAGGGCTTCTTTCCCCCCAGTCCTCTGGTGGCATCACGTGCCATAGACACCAGGCCCGGTTGAAATTAATCTGCCTTGGAGACCGTCCACACACCGGTCAGGAGCTGTGGACGGCTCTAAGCAACGAGACCGAGCGCTGGGGGGTGCACTGGGTGACAAGAACCTTGTGCCAGGCAAGGTGGTGTGCCTCGATAACTGGGCGAAATCTGCAGGCCGCCCTTACGATCGGTAGCTGGAGCACATCCCTTCCTGGCACATGTCATAACCTAGTCGTCCAGAAAATTTCCTAAAGAGCTACCCGGGTCTGGACTGCCTGCTAGAAGAAGGCTCGAGGACTGAGTTCGCACTTCCGCCGTTCGCCCCACCCTGCTTACGTCCCGCCTGGCTGCGTTGCAAGCGTCCGCATCGCCACCCCGTCAAACCGTCTCATTGTTGACGTGTCAACAAACGCGGAATTCCACCCTCACATGCTCCAGCGATTTGGCAGCAGCGCAATGCCATTTACCATAGAAGTGACCATGGCCTGACAAGCAGCGTACGGACTGGCTCGGGGTGTTGAACCACCGAGAGTGGAGGCAGTTTAAAAGAGCTCTGCACCATACCTTGCCAGTTTTGAAGAAGCCCACCAAAATGGACAGTGCGGACAATGCCTTGTCAGCATGAGCAATGAGGGTGATCTTAGTTATCTGGAACGAACGTTGGAATGGAACACTCTGAAACAACAGGTCCCGCCAGCGACGGAGGAGGAGACGGCACAGATGCGGACACGGAGCCTTTCTCTCCGTACGAAATTCCACAAGGTCCCCGACAGTTTCGACAATTTTCATCGGTCTTCATTAGCAGTGGTTCGGGTCCAGAGCTAGTGCATGGTTGCGCATCAGCTCTCAGGGTGCAATCATCTAGGCAAGTCAGGCTGAGTTGAAGCTGTGGCCGGAGGCAGCGGAGGAGGAGGAGAGAGGTATTCCTAGACAACCGATGTTAAAGACTCCCTGCCCTTTGAAAGAGGTGGCGCGAATTGAGGCGGAGAGGAAGATGAGGAAGATCAGTTTGCTAGTGCCCCTCGACCCAGAGGCTTGGGAAATCAAGGCTCCATCTCTCACATGATGCTTGATGCTCCATTTCCCTCCAACATGATCCTCGCATTAAAGGCATCAAAATGACAACAGTTTACTGGGTGGCCACCCACCTGATCCCCCAGTTACAAAACAAAAATCCAGCACTTGCCTTCCACCCCCCAAATAGAGAGTAAAATCAGGAAATGGAGCCTTGCTGATTGAACAACCCTGGAGACGTCTGTTGCGTCTGCTTCACGTTCCCCAAGATGTCACGGTGGAACAACATCAGCGACGTAACAGCAGTAGAGTGCCAAGTAGGCTTAGCGGCAGCACAGCGCAAGGTGGCAAAGCCTAATGGTGACCTCTGGCAATCTTTGTTTTTTAACACCACCATCACCGTACGCATGCAAATGCAAGGCACACATCCAACACACAGAGGATCAGCTTAAGATCATGGTGCACGACTATCTGCCGTCTCACACCGATGTTTTTGCATGTCTTCCGGACCCGAATAGACTTCTGGTATCCAAAATGGACAATCGAATGGCCCGAGCTGGCTCGCACGCCATAGAGGTTGTGACCTGCCCAGCATCAGATTCATAACTGAAGCGGACCTTCAGCATATCAGCTGAGGAGTCCCATTACCAGACAAACGCATCCGGCTTCCCAGATAATGTGGATCGTCTTGACTTTCCATCAAGATGAATCAAGAGGAGGGGAACATCTTCTCCTTAATGAGAGCACCAGTTAAGTGTGGAAGTGTTTGTTCTTTCCTTTTAGCCCACTACTCAGCATCTTCATATCACAAGGCCCATTATGGGAAAAGGAGCCGGAAAGCTCACTGCGCCCTCTATAGGTTGTAACAAATCCTCAATTTACTTCTGATTCACTGAATCATTGAGAAGCAAAAAGGAATAATTGTCAAGCCAATATTGCTCATCTACATACGCGTTTCGGGGTTTTGCCCCTCATCAGTGTAGAGCAGAGCGATATTGGCTTGACTGGTGGGAGGCAATGAGTGGGTTTGAGGAGGGGAACATCTCTCCTTATGGAGAGCACCAGTTAAGGTGTGTAGTGTTTTGTTTTGCCTTTTAGCCCACTACTCAGCATCTGCATATCACAAGGCATTATGGAAAGGAGCTGGAAAGCTCACTGCGCCTCTATAGGTTGTAACAAATCCTCAATTTACTTCTGATTCACTGAATCTTGAGAAGCAAAAGGAATAATTGTTCAAGGAAATATTGCTCATCTACATACGCGTTTCGGGGTTTTGCCCCTCATCATGTAGAGCAGAGCGATATTGGCTTGACTGGTGGGAGGCAATGAGTGGGTATGAGGAGGGGAACATCTCTCCTTATGGAGAGCACCAGTTAAGGTGTGTAGTGTTTGTTTTGCCTTTTAGCCACTACTCAGCATCTGCATATCACAAGGCATTATGGGAAAGGAGCTGGAAAGCTCACTGCGCCCTCTATAGGTTGTAACAAATCCTCAATTTACTTCTGATTCACTGAATCTTTGAGAAGCAAAAAGGAATAATTGTCATGCCAATATTGCTCATCTACATACGGCGTTTCGGGGTTTTGCCCCTCATCAGTGTAGAGCAGAGCGATATTGCTTGACTGGTGGGAGGCAATGAGTGGGCTTGAGGAGGGTAACATCTCTCCGTATGGAGAGCACCAGTTAAGGTGTGTAGTGTTTTGTTTTGCCTTTTAGCCCACTACTCAGCATCTGCATAACCCAAGGCATTATGGGAAAGGAGCTGGAAAGCTCACTGCGCCCTTAATAGGTTGTAACAAATCCACAATTTACTTCTGATTCACTGAATCTTTGATGAATCTCAAGATGAATCAGGCATGGATCTCTGATGATGTTGTGGCTCCAATTGCCGAGGTCACCGATTAGTTGCCAGTCTACTTCACATTCCTTTTCAAACAGAAATGGTCCTCTTGAAAACTTTTTTTAAAATGATCATTTCTTACTGCAATTTTTATTCTCTTTTCCCAACAGTTCATTTTGCTGGTTTTGCTGTGAGGAACGGTAAAAAGACAGCAAGGTTTATATGACAACACCGTATTCCTTTTACTCACTTTATTAAGAATTTTTGCATTGTAAGGTTTTGGGGGTCTGTTGCTTTGAAAATCAGCAAAAATCATGGGCCTTTGGAAAGAAATTTTGGCTTCTAAAGGGCATTTCTCCCCCACAAAAATTTTTATAGTGGCGAGAAGCATATTTATAATTTTTTTTGGGGGGTCATGCTGCTTTGAAATGCAAATCTACAGGGCCTATTATAAAAAAAAATTTTTTTCTAACAGACATTTGTTTTCACAATTGACAAAATGGCTCAAGGGTCATGTTTGAATTTTTGGGGGGATTTTTCTGTGAATGCAGCTTTACTAAAAGGGCCCATTTAAAAAAAATGTTTTCTAACGAATTTGTTTTTTCAAATTTTTCGAGTGGCTCAAGGTGATGGGGGGTTAAAACAGGATAGGTAGGGGGAAATGTTAAATGGAAATATTGCAAAAAATGACTTGTTTTTGCAAGATCTTTAAAAAATAGCTATCAACCTGTATTGAGACAACCCCTTTAAAACAATGAAAAAAAGAAAACAAAAACATGGTGGGATTCCATTATTTTAAAAATGTGTTTTTTTAGAAATTTAAAATACTAAAAAAAATTTCATGTACAAAATAGCTGTTAAAAAAAATTCCTCTGAATTTTTACAAGGGAGGTTTCAGGAAACTCGCAGATGTAGATTATTTAGAGGACATGGAGTATGGGGCTGGAAGAGAACAAAAAAGAGCCCTTTTCCTCCCGCACGTTGAGTAAAAAGAGAAAAAGAATCCAAGTAAAAGGGACCTGGGGGGTAAAGGACGTTAACCACCAGTTTTCAAGTGAAGCTCAATTTGGGCCACACTCTACGGAGGGGCAAGCGTACCCCAGGTTTGCTGGACAGAGGAAACTGGAGTTTCACACTTCCCCTTCCGCCTCTGCTTCACACGCAGTTTTCGTTGTGCGTCTCGGGCTTTTTTAACCCGCGTGTTAATAGATGACGGGCCGTGGCTTTCCCCCCCACTTTAAACCCCCCTGGGGCATCTGTGGCCCCGGAAGGGATAGTCAATGTCCATTAACTAAAATGGGGTTAAAAACTCCTTTTTTCCAGCACTTTTTAAAAAGTGGGGGATGCAGGTTTGGGGTATGCTGTGGCCCGGGGCAGGTAAGTCATGTCCCTTCAATAAAATGGTGGGGAAAGACTCTTTTTTGGCACTTTTTTTTCAATATTTTTTCATGTCCCCACTATATTTTTAACCCTAAAAAAATTTGGGGGGAAAGATTTTTTCCGGGATTTTTAAAAAAAGGGGGCTGAGGGGGCTATGCTGTGGCCCGGGCATAAGTCAAAGTCCATTTAAACTAAATGGTGGTTTTTTTGAAAAGACTCCTTTTTCCGGCACTTTTTAAATTGGGGGTCTGCGGTTTGGGGCTCTCTGTGGCCCGGGCAGGTAAGTCAATGTCCAGTGAAACAAATGGTGGTTGAAGACCCTTTTTTCCCCGGGACTTTTTTTAAATGTGGGGTTCGAGGTTTGGGGGCCTGCTTGGCCCAGGATGGGATAGTCAATGTCCCGTGAAAAAAATGGTGGTGAAAGCTCCTTTTTGCGGCCCCTTTTTTTAAAATGGGGTCATCGGTTTGGGGGAGCTCGTTCCCGGACAGGGATTTTTCAATGTTTCCCGTTCAAATAAAAATGATGGTTCAAAACAAATGCCTTTCCTTTTTAATTTTTGGTGATGAGGGTTTTAAGGGGCAGGCTGTGGTACAAAACAGGTAGTAAATTTTGGGCTGGACTTTTTTTCTGGACTTTTATACCTAAGTGTGTTGCTAAGTGTGCTGTATCCATTTGACTGTTGTGGATGTTAAAAATTTTACTTCTCCGCCTTGTTTGGGTGTAATAATGAAGGGGTTTTTGCTTCCCCTGACTTTAATGCATCCCCCCACATAACGTGTCCTACGAAAAAAAATTATCATGGGCCGACATCGACTATGTCGATCTCATAGCCAAACCAATGTAACCTTTTCCTTAATCAAATCCACTATGGGCCCCAGGGACCCCCGCCGGCAATCGAACTTCCCCTGTATATTTTACCCCCCCACTTTCTCTTCTTGTCAAGGACCACACATCGCTCTGCCTCACTCAACCACTGGTGTGCCGGTTCTGAGCACACATGACTTTGTAGACATATGTCATCTACCCCTTTGTTCCTCCCGCTGCGGGACCTGGGACTCAGTGCTGCCCATCACTGTCAAAGCCAATGGACAGAAGATGAAGGAGGCAAGTTAGGTTATGATCTGTGAAACATGTGGGAGGGTATCACTGCTGTCAATGGATAGGAGGACTATGACTCTCATTAAACTTGAGCTATAATGAAGCAGTGCTGTTAGGGGTGGGTATTTTGTGTGGAGGGGCTGGCTGTCACTTAGACTCCCTATTGAAGGGTTGAGTGTGAAACTGTTCATCAACATAAATTAGCCTGCTTTTCTTTTTTTTTGGGAGGTGGGGGGGATAAGTAACAGGCGGTGACAATGCTTAACTCCTTAGGGAAAGAAAGGATTAGACAGATTAAACTCAGAGTATTAAAAGTTTAAATCATCTCTCTTTTGCCGTTTTAAAAATAATAAAAAGAAGTTACACATAGCTGGTATCACCACATCTGTAAAAGTCCTACATATTAAAATATAGCATCATTTAATACTTACGTTGAACACCATAGAAGAAAAAAAATATTAGTCCA
>JAODAL010063784.1:0-19063 GCA_025379985.1 Phyllomedusa bahiana
AAAAGGAAAGAGCCCTGGCTCTCACTGCACTCACTGTAACTACGGCTCTGCTAGCTGAACCTGCGTGTTAATAGATGATGAACACCAGCCCTGGCTCTCACCGCACCCACTGTAACTCCGGCTCTGCTAGCTGAACCTGCGTGTTAATAGATGACGAACACCAGCCCTGGCTCTCACTGCACCCACTGTAACTCCAGCCCTGCTAGCTGAACCTGCGTGATCCACGCAGCCTCACCTGCCTTGATCAGTAATTTCCTTCAACCCACTTGACAGTAGAATGCAGGATTTTCAGACAGGCCTCGTTGACCTACTGGGGACATCTGTTTCATTTGCTTCACATTCTTATGTCACGGTGGAACAATGTCACCAGTAGAATGGCAAGTAGCTCTAGAAGCATCAGTATTGGAAAACGAATTTTTTTTAATATAGTTTTTTTCTTATTGTGAAATTTTCTGATGATTGTCCATAAGAGCACCTGTGCGGGTTTTTGGGTCATGCTGCGTTACAGAATATGGATAGTCAATGTCCATTTTACTAAAATACTGCTTCAAAGACTACTTTCTTCCGGCACTTTTTAATCTGTGGGTCATGCGGGTTTAAGGGTCATGCTGCGGTCCAGGACAGGGATAGTCAATGTCCAGTTCAACTAAAATGGTGGTTGAAAGACTCCTCATGCAGATTTAAGGGTCATGCTGTGGTACAGGACAGGTATAGTCAATGTCCAGTTCAACTAAAATGGTGGTTGAAAGACTCCTTTTTCTGGCACTTTTTAATCTGTGGGTCAGTTAGGTTTTTCGGTCATGCTGGGGTCCATGACATGGTTATTCAATGTCCAGTTCAACTAAAATTGTGGTTCAAAGACTCCTTTTTCCCGGAAATTTTAATCTGTGGGTCATGCGGGTTTTGGGGTCATGCTGCGGTCCAGGACAGGCATAGTCAATGTCCAGTTCAACTAAAATGGTGGTTCAAAGACTCCTTTTTCTGGCACTTTTTAATCTGTGGGTCAGACAGGTTTAAGGGTCATACTGTGGTACAGGACAGGGATAGTGAATAGTCTGTGACTTTTTTCTGTGACTCTTGTTGCCTAATTGTCTTGCCTAAGATGTAGCACGTATCCAGTTTACTGTTGTGGATCTTAATTCCAGCTTCTCCTCCCCTGTTTGGGTGTAAAAATGAAGGTGTTGTTCCTCTCCCATAGACTTTAATGGTCATCGGCGATAATTTGTTATCGACTATCAGATATCGTCATGATAATTGACGATATCGGCTATCGACTCGATAACTATAGTTGACACAATCGCTCATCACTAATAATTAGTCATAACACTGGTTTTCCTACTGGGGGGGGTATCATGTTCAACAGAAAGCTTAAGGGATCCAAAGGCATATTTATCCCCGTAATATCAAAAATTAAGTTCTTTGTTTGGTTCCGGAATCCCTGAATAGCGGGGAATTCTCAGAAAATATGAAATACCGTACCTTCCTGATGCCCACATCTCCAGTATACATTTGGTACACTAGGATTCATCTGGTGAAGTATGGAAGGTGTATGGTATCCCATCATGAGAAGTTTATACTGGTTTTCCTTGTATACAGTGCAAAAAGATGTTTGGGATGCCCTCTTCCACACTAAAGTCAACTCTTCTCTTTCGAGTTGCCCACCCAGAAATTGTTCCCATTTTACCATATATGGATGTCTAACCTCCTCATCTGGACTTGTAGCTATTAGCATAGTGTAGATATCCGAAATTAGGCCCTTAGTTGAAGTACATAGTTTACATAAAACTTCAAATCTGGTAGGTACTGAAACTATGGAGGAACCTAGGGTATAACGCGAGTAATGTAACATCTGTAGATATGAATAATAACAATTGTCTTGTAAGCAGAAATGCTCTTTAAGTTGTTGAAATGGTAATATTTGTCTATGAAACTAGCATTAAGCAATGATGATGAATCCAGCGGTGAAGGTAGAAACAAGGCCTTATTTTATTTCCACATGTGTAGGAGGGTACAGTGAGGGTACAGACAATCGACGCGTTTCGGGCGCAAAACAGGCGCCCTTGCTCACAGTATACACTAACAAATAAATCACACACTTAAATAGTTAAAAGGGGATGGGCTTCAGATGACATCACTTCCCATCTTTTCCCCGTTTCACAGTGTAACTTTTAACCAGTAACATGTTGCTAACATACTTTATGGAGATATAAAAAACATACCTTGCGAGTACAAAGAATACAAAGTAGCGGATATACTTAACTGAATGCTATGTGTTTCAATAAATATAAGCCAAATCATTACAGCTGTTCATGCCTTGTGGTACTCGTGTACCTAGCTCATATATCCACGATGCTTCTCGTACTCTTAAAAGGTGTTGACGATCCCCCCCACCTCTCGGAGATTTTACTCGTTCAATGCCATAACTTTTGAAACCTTCAATGGAACCTGAATGTATCTCAACAAAGTGTCTTACCGCACCTGCGTGGGAAGAACAATTATGTTTTATATGTGTGAGATGTTCCGATATACGCGTTTTCAATTTACGTATGGTACTACCTACATACAATTTTTGGCAACTGGTGCATTCTATAACATAGACCAAATAGTCCATATCACAGTTAATGAAATCCCTTATTTTGTAGGTCCTATTATTCTTTCCCATACCACTGAATTTATCTCTTTTCTGTGTGTGTTTGCATATATTGCATCTTTTTTTCCCACATGGGAAAAAGCCTTTCAGGCTAAGCCAAGTGTTGGTAGGTGATTCGCTGGAGAAATAACTAGGTGATATTTGTGATCCTACAGTCTTATTCCTTTTGGCTACAAATCCTACACCTGCGTCTATAATTTTAGCTGTGATGGAATCCTGTCTCAAAATACCGATGTTCTTATAAAAAATTATTTTTATGGTATTAAATTCCTCACTGTATTTCATAGTACAGACTGTTTTCCCCGTTGTCTTGCATTCCTTTCCCTTTGTTAATTTGAGTAAATCCATTTGTGTCTTATTGTCTTTTGTCAATAATTTAAATGTCTTTGTTATAATCTGTTTCCTGTGTGCATGCTCTTCGAGAAATGTAATTTTCTCCGTGTGTATGGCATTGATGGGGTGTCTTGGATGACAACTATTTGCCCTCAAAATGGTATTTCCACTTGTTGGTTTTCAGTATAATGTGGTATACACTTTCCCTTCATTTTAATTTCCTATCAATGATATATCCAAAAAGGAAATATTGTGTTTTTCCACCGAATACGTGAATTTTAAGTTAAACATATTATCCTTAAGATGGGCTGCAAAGTCTGGTATGGACGCCACATTACCCCCCCCCCCTCCGAAACTATAAGGAGGTCATCTATGTAGCGCCCATACCAGACTACAGACTCAGAATAATAGTTGTTAATGTTATAAATGTATTCATGCTCCCACCACGCCATGAAAAGATTGGCCAATGATGGTGAGGCCATAGCCCCCATGGGCACACCTATCAATTGCAAACAATAGGTTCCATCAAATTTAAAAAAAATTATTGTAAAGTAGAAAATCTATACAATCTAACAGAAATTATTTTAAATCCATATTATACATACTATATTTTTGCAAATTATATTCTATAGCTGATCTAACTAGGAATTGGGGAGTGATTGAATACAAGCTTGTTACATCCAGGCTAAGCCAATGAAAGCTAGAAGACCATGAAAAATCAGAAAAAATTCTCAAAACCATGGAGCTGTCCTTTAAATATCCCGGTAGTTTTTGTACGACAGTTTGCAATAGTTTATCTACCTATTTGTTTCATTTGGCACATATACTGTCCCTACTAGAGACTATGGGTTGTAATTTAGGTGGAAAGTCCATTTTGTGCGTTTTAGGGACCCCATAAAAAATGAGCACTTTAGGGTTTATAACTATTAGATCTGATTTTTCTTTTTCTGTTATAGCTCCTGTGGAAATTCCTTCCTGTAATTGCTTGGATAGTTTAATTTGTAAGTCTTTACTAGGATTGCTAGTTAATTTTCTATAGGTTTCATGATCATGCAATATAGATGTTGCCATCTTTTGGTATAATTTTGTATCCAAAACCACCACTGACCCTCCTTTATCCGATTTTTTAATGATAAGGTTTTTATTCTGTTTTAGTTCTTCTAAAGCTGTTAATTTCGACTTCGTCATATTGGATCTCTTTTTATAGTTTATTTGCTCCGCCAGTGTTTTTAAATCCCTCTCCATTGTGTATTGAAACCTATCCATAGCCTCTTCCCTCATTTTTTTGGGATAAAAATAAGGATTGTTATGTGCAACATTTATGTTGATGGGGCCAACTTCTTCATCACTGCTTTCCTGTAATTCCTTTAATGTGATGAGTGATTGTTGTTCCTTAAATGATAAGACTGTATACTCATTACCACAATCTTGTGATTCATGATATGCTATCCCATCATCATTTAAATTTTTATTCAATTCAAAAAAATGTTTAACCGTTATAGATCTAATAAAACGATTGATGTCAAGCATTGCATCAAACACATTAAAGTGCACACATGGGGTAAGTACAATAATGTCGAATTCCTCCAAGCTAATATTTAAATTTTCTTCTTCGCTGCTCCTCTCTGTTTTTTTATGGCGGTATTTCCTTCCGCCTCTTCTCCGTTTTTTGCTGATGTTGGAGTTATGCTTTTATTCCTGCTATCTTGTGTCTCCTGTGCAGAATTTACCATTTTATTTCTAGTGGTCTCTCTTTCAATGGAGGAGCAATCAGAGTCTGTTGTTCCCGTGCATAATCTGTATCTCCAAAGCTGACTTCTTTTTTATCTCTCTAAATTTATTGTTTTTCCGTAAAATCGATCTAGGTCTTCTTTCCTGCTTCCATACATATATTTCCTTCCTCTCATAATCATTAAAGTCTCTCTGATATTTTGTCCTTTTGATTTCCATAATGGTGGATTCTCATTTTGTTAGGTTTCTTTTTATTTTCTCTTGGGTGTTTTCAAAATAATCATCATCCTTATAATTTTGCAACTGTTCTAATAATTCATCTATATTCTTTTGGGTTTCTTGCAATTTTTGCGTTTCATTATCAATAATAAGCGGTATTAATTTCAACGAACAGTCTGTTAGGATCTGTTAGGATCTATTTAAGTGTGTGATTTGTTTGTTAGTGTATATCGTGAGCAAGGGCGCCCGTTTTGTGCCCGAAACGCATCGATTGTCTGTACCCTCACTGTACCCTCCTGCACATGTGGAAATAAAATAAGGCTTTGTTTCTACCTTCACCACTGGATCCATCATCATTGCTTGATGCTAGTTTCATAGAGCCGTGACTGGAGGCCAGGATTCCGTGCGGAAGGAAGCCTGCAGCCTGAGCTGGAGCTCTCATTAGCTACATGTGCGATCCGGAGTGGTGAGCTTGTACATTTTCTTCTTATTAGAAGGTTTAATATTTGTCTAGTTCGTTGATCCACAATATCTGCTATTCTGAACAGCTTTCTATCATACCATGGCTTCATGGAAAGATTACCAATCCCTTCTGGGAATAACAGATGTGACAGAAATGAGGTCATAGCAGATGCCGTGGAACAAAGATTAAAGTGCTTCGCACAACGTCTCCATATCTCTCTAGTGAAATTGATGGGGCCTAAAAGGGTGATATCTAATTGGATGTTAGTTGTGGCCCATAGTAGAGAATTAGGGTGAATAGGTGCCATCCATAACTTTTCTAGTTCTACCCACCTCGAAAAGGCATACAAGCTGGGATCCGTCAAAGCTGCGTAGCCCAGTAGTATTTAGTGAGATCAGGAACTGCAAGGCCTCCCTCAGACCGCCCAGCCGACATAACCTTTTTTGCAATTCTATGCCGTTTATACGCCCAAATAAAGTTAAAGAATGTGGCCTGAATCGCCTTTAAGTCGGTGAATAGAACTGGGATAGGCAGAGCCTCGAACAGATAAAGTAGTTTTGGTAGCAGTGTCATTTTGACCGCAGAGATAATGGCAAATGCTTTCATTTTTTCCAGCAAAGTCTGAATTTCCTGGTACAATGCAGGAAAATTATGCCTATATAGAGAGGTGAAGGAGCTGGTCAGGTGAACTCCTAAATATTTTAATCAAGAAGATTTCCAATTATAATGAAAGTTGGACTTCAGGGATTCCAAGTCCTCTCGGGTTCAATTTAATGGAAGGGCTTCTGTTTTAGTAGTGTTAAGCTTATACCCCGATATATTTAGAAAATTGATTAAGAGTGAATGTAATTTTGGGAGGGTCACATGTAATGAGGTCAGTGACAGCAAAATATCATCTGCAAAGAGTGATATTTTAAATTCCCTGTTCCCAATTTCCACTCCCTTTATGTCTGAGTCGAGGTGAATGGCAAACGCAAGCGGTTCAACACACAACACGCGTAACATTAAATATGCGAATCAAAGGAGACATGTTATGAGGGAGCCTAATTGTAGCTGTGGGGACGGAATATAATATTTGCAAAGCTTGAAGAAAAGGGCCTGTGAATCCAAAACTCTTTAACACTGCAAACATATATGGCCAGTTAAGCCTATCAAATGCCTTTTCGGCATCAAGGCTTAAGAGTAGTGCAGACTTGCTTAATTTATTGAAAGCGTCAATAATATTAATCTCTCTCCTCATGTTATCCCCCGCCCTGATGATTTAACATGAATCCGACCTGATCTTGGTGGATCAGTTGAGGCATCCATATAGACAGTCTATTGGCCAGTATTTTGGTCTATGCGACGGTGGGAACTGTGTGAGGGAGAAAAATATGAAAAAGTGCGTTCTAATAGGTGTGCAATGCGCCAGAGATCAAATAGGGCAAAGTTCCTTATTCATTTATGGAATTCCCTGGACAATTTAGAATGTAGAGGATCACAAGTAGTGCCTTGTCTACATAATCTGTCAACACTATCTGAAAAAGCTAAGTTGAAGTCACCCCCTATTACAAGCATAGAGGGAGTAAATTGGTGCACTTTCAGAAGACTTTACTCAAAAAGCATATCTGACCTATATTCGGAGCATATAGATTGCATAAAGTTAGGGGGGTTCCCAGATAGGTGCCTTTCAAAATAATATATCTCCACTGAGGGTCAATAATAGAGTCGGAGACTTGATAAGGGCAGGTGCGAGACAATAAAATCGCTACTCCTGCTCTTTTCCGATTCATAGCTGACATATAGCTAAATGGAAATAGCCCTTTAGCAAAAGAAAAGGTGGCTTCTTTATTAAAATGGATTTCCTATACAAACGCTATTTCAGCTTTGAGGTTTTTGAGCTCTGTCAGGAGAAGGCGTCTTTTGACATTAGAATTAAGGCCTTTGGCATTAATAGATACAATCCTAGCCATGATAACAGAATGTGGGCTATGAAGCTTAAATTAGCCCCGCCAGACCCATTGAGATTGAAATTTAAACTGTTTCCACCGCCATAAGACACACAAAGGTGAGGAGAAACACAAAGACAACAAAGTACATAAAAGCTTAGAAGAAAGCATAACAAGTCTTACATACAAAACTCGTGTAAGAGTATACCAGAGAACAAAGATAAAATCCCTGAGACAGGGGGGAGATTTATCTATTACAATCGTTAACTGTTTTGAATATATGAAACAAGCTATATGAAAAACAGTGAGAGCAAATATGTCTCTCAAATACTAAGTCCCCTGATTAGGGGGAATGTGGTGAACACCACCAAAGGGTCCTAAAGGGTCTCAGAGGACCTTTAACCGAAGACTCATTAGTGTAGAAGACGAGTGGGTTAGGAAAAGAGAGAAGGAGCGGTGAGTGAGAAGAAGAAAGAAAAAAAAAGGGGGGGGGAGGGGAGAGGGAGAGAGGATGGGGACCTTACTGACCCCCTGGCAATGGGGGCTATGTAAATATGGCAGATGTTGGTGTGATATAAATGAAACCTGGTTTCAATAAAGCTATACAACTTAACATTGTGAGAATGAGGCCTGCAATGACGAACCTACTATAGATTTACAACATGAAAAAAACAAGAAAAGCATTAGGAAGGGAATCTGCAAAACACCTCAAGACTGTTAAGTTGGCAATGCCGAGGTTCCTTTCGGCGAAGTTCCTCTAGATCCCCGAGACGTCTGCCTTCTCTTCCCAGGTTTGGTCTTTTGCCATACCACCACAGTGGATGGGGGTGGTAGTTCAAGTTCCCAATCAGGAATATCTGGGGGGTCAAAATCAAATGAGGAATAAAAACGGGGGAGGTCCGTGTGAGTCTTAAGAACTGTGTTTTTTCCTTCTTTTGTAGCTATCAGCATAAAAGGAAACCCCCATGTGTAGATGATGTTCCGGTTCCTAAGTTCCATTAGTAGGGGCTTTAAACATCGCTGCTTGTATAAAGTCATCCAAGACAAGTCCGGGAATAGTTGAATAGTAGAATCTTCAAAGTGTATGGCTTTTTGCTTTCTAGCTTGGAGCATAATGTGCTCTTTGAGCTCATAATTGTGGAGACAGCAAATGACGTCTCTCGGAACTCCAGTTGCAGACTTTGGTCTCAAGGCCCTATGTGCTCTATCAAACTTAATAATGTGAGTAGGGGGTTCCTCCAGCAAGTGTTTAAAGAGGGTGTTAAGAATAGATCTTAAGTCCTCAGGACCTTTAGGTTCTAGCAGATAATGTACTCTAATGTTAGTACGCCACCCTCTGTTGTCGAGATCCTCCAAATGTCGATTAGTTTCTCTAATTGTCTGAGCTTGTAGAGACACTTGTAGAGACACCTGAGTCTGAAGTTCTGACACATACGATCTAGTGTCATCTTGTGTTTTTTCTAGGTCATCCACCCTTTCCGCGATTGCCTTTAAATCCGAGCGCACTACCGCAATCTCAGTCCTACGAGTCTCTTTAATTTCCACTACTAGGGCCTTGAAGTCATTCTTTATGGGTAGATGGTGAAGATATGACTGCCATTCTGGGAATTGAGACAATGGTGGCCCAGCCAGCTCAGACGGTACCGCCAAAAATTCTGAAGAAGAGCTTCACTGAGCATTGGTTTCTTTTTGTGTAAGTAAAAGCCAAGAAGTGTCCATAGAGTCATCTGGTGGATCGGACCAGGATTGTGTTTTAGATCCTATTTGACCTGACTTCTTCAGGACACCTGGGGTTTTATTTTGTTTTGGAGGCATAGTAGATATTAGCCATGGATGAGGGGGTAAGTTTGTACTGTTTTCCCTTGTATGGTGCAGGTTGAGTTGGCAGGGGGTGAGATGTGGTGTGGCGCGGGAAGAGGTAGCTGATTTGCTACTATGGCTGGTAATTGTACAAATTTCCTAATACCTCGCTGGGCAGTTAGAGGTATTTCAGCCACTTTAGGTTTTGTGCAGACGCGTTGTTTAAATAGGGTTGCAATAGGGTAAGGGAGATATTCTCCACATTGTATAAGGCGTTTAGTAAAGCTTTGTCTGTTGTCTTTGGGTTTTTTTTCCCCTCTTTTTTTAAAATATTTTATTATATGTTTGATTGCCAAGTGTAGGTTTACGTGATGTGTGTATTGTTCCCTGAAATATTATTATTGACTCTCATATGTCTTCTTACTTGCTATGTAAATATCTACTATCTGCTGCATATCTTCTCTTATCACCGCTGGAGTGTCTCTTCAGCTCCTCTCCTCACCTCCAATCCTCCTGCCTGCGTTTCCCTCCTTCTTGCTGCTCACTTGATGGGTGTTCTTGACTGTATCACAGCCAGGGAGGCCACAAACCATAAAATGATGCAGGGAAAACAGGGATCTGCAGACAAGATGGCGGCTCTCTCCACAGTGCTGGTGGTGGTGGGAAAGGTTTGCAGGCTTTTCCCCACTTTCTTATGTGTAGTGCCTGGGGGGGGGGGGGGATGCCCCAGGAGGTCAATGCAGGGCTCCTATGTCCCAATCCATGTCAGGGGACAATATTTGTGTCCTAATGAATGTGGTTTGAGGCTCACTGCTCGGAACACAAGCCCGATCTAGTAGTGCGGTCTGCCTACCTTAGCAGGCTAGGGGTCACAACTCCCTGGTGTCGCTCGGTTTCCCAACTCCTGGGTCTTCTCTGTGCGCCGGTCAAACGTCCTGTTTCTCAGGTAACCTCCTTCACTCACACCCCGGAGTGTTGCGGCGCGCAGATGAGTGGCTCCATTCAGTGCCCAGCTCGAGTCCCGGCATGCAGGTTGCTCCTCTTGCGATGGAGGCAGAGGGAAGTGTGCGCTTCTGCTGGGCTTTCCACACCTTGTCTGTGTCACGTGGAGACAGGCAACTGTGCAGGCTCTCAAAGACTAGGTTCTTTGTAGGTTTAGCCACCTATAACAGCTGCAGGTCCCGGGAGAGAAACAACTACACTGCCTTCTTGGTCGGTGCCAAGCCATGACCCCACAAATGCATTTTTTAATAACATTTCTATTGTGCAAAAGTAGTAAAACATAAAAAACTGTATAAAAATGATATCTTTGTAATTTTACCGACCAACAGTAGAATTATAATTTCACTTATACCGCACAGCGACTGTTGTGAGAATTAAACCCAAAACACAATGGAGTTTTTGCGGCCCAATGCTGTGAAACACATGTGGGCCCAAAATGTCAGATACACCCTTAGATGAGTTCGCTGAGGGGTGCTTAATCTAAAATGTAGTGACTTCTACGTTTTCTACAGTTTCACCTGTTTTGGTACTTTGGGGCTTTGCAAATGCAACATGGTACCCATCTAAATCTAAATAGAGCTCCCTCCCTTGTTTGCCCTGTCATGCGCCCAAACAGCAGTTTATACCCACACATAGGATATTGCCTTTCTCAGAAGACATTGTGTAACACATTTTGGGGAGCTTTTTTCCAGGATTGCTTGTGAAAATGAAACATTTTCAGCTAAAATTGCATATTGTTTGAAAAAAAATTATTTTCCATTTTCACAGCCTAAAGCTAAAAATTTTTGTGAAACACTTATGAGGTCAATATACTAAACTAAAACTTTGAATATCTTCCTCAATGGGTTTAGTATCTAATATTAGGTCTTTTTATGGTGTTTATTAAGTTTTAGCACCTTAGGGTGTGCACAAACCGGTAATGGTGCCTAAAAAAATCCTAATGAAAATGAGACACCAAAATCCAGTAGGTGCTCCTCCTGTTCAAAGGCTTGATGTTGAGTGAAGTAGCACACCGGGGCCACATATGAGATATCTCTAAAAATGGCAGAATTGGGGAAATCCATGTTGAGTCCTGTTTACAGCTACATGGTAACATCTAGGGAGACATGTATGATCAAGTTTTACACCCTTTTCTGGCTTAAAATGCGCCAAAGTGTGCAGGCTACAATGCTAATGCGGAAAACGAATTCTGGGGGCATCGCGCACCACTCTCGTAATATTAGACACATATATGAAAGCAGATCAGCAAATCTAGGCACATTACTGCTCGAACAGGCAGACCTATTTTAATGTGGTCTGTCTGAGCCTGAATAGTCAAAGTGGAGCTAGATTTGCTGTTAGGGAAAATATGTCCAATATTTCTCAACACCAGTACAATAATAAAAAGTTGTTGTTGCTGGGCAACAATGCTTGAGAGATCCACCACACTGGGCAACGGCACCTTGGCGGGATCCATGGCCGTATCTTACTGTCACGGTCCGCAGTAGTGGATCCACTGGACCATCGCAAGCGATGGTGTTAGCCACGTCAGGGAGCGGACTCTAAGTAGGTCCCAGTTTTCATCAGAGCCCGCCGCAAAGCGGGATGGACTTGCTGCGGCGGGAGTCTACCAGGTCGCTACTCCTGATGTGACTTGCTTGCGGTGGCAGCCGAGGTTTAGTGTGGTACAGAATCGTGAGCCAGGCTCGTACTCAGGGACAGGCGGTGAGGTCAGGACAGGTGGCAAAGGTTCGTGGTCGAGGGACGGAGGCTAACGGTACGGTACCAATAATCAGGACAAGACTCAGGAAACACTTTCTCTATAGGCAATGGCACTAAAGATCCGGCGGGGATATCAGGAAGGGGCAGGCTTAAATAGGGGCAGCGACCGGCAATGGAAAATTACCAGTGCGCTGGCCCTTTAAATTTAACACTGCCGGCGCGTGCGGGGGCCGCGTGTGCAGAGGGACAGAGACTGCAGCAGGAGCGTGGCCAGGTAAGTAACCTCCGGGACAGGCAGGGGAACAAGCACACCTGCGACCTGGCATGCGGGTTGCGGCGCCGCTTGGCAGCAGAGCACATATGCACCTGCGACCCGGGATGAGGGTTGCAGGGGCATCCGTGACAACTTCAGCATTAATAAACGTCCTAAATGCTGCTTTGAACACTTTAAGGGGTTCAGTTTCTTTGATTAAGTCATTTATGGTGGACTGGACTGGACCTCAAAAACATCTGTTTTGCAAGTTTCCTTGAAAATTTCAAAAATTACTACAACATTTCTAAGCCCCCTAATGTTGTAAAAAATAAAAAGACATTTAAAAAATGATGACAACATACGGTAGACATATTTTAGTTGCTAGCTAAAAACTATTTTGTGTGGTATAACTGTTTTAACTTTGAAAATGTGAAAATTATAAAATTTGTAAACATTATGATATTTTTCAGAAATAAACAAGGATAGTATGGACCACAATTTATTACTGACTTAAAGCAAAATGTATTATGAGAAAACAATTTCTGAATCACATGAAAAGGTAAAAGTATCAAAAAGTTATTGCCACGCAAATTGACATATGTCAGATTTGAAAAATGATGGTCTAAACCTTTGGCAACAAAAGTAACTACACCCCTAAGTGAAAAGGGACACACTGTGTCCATAGTGTAAATTTTTTGGCCATGGAGTTTACTAGAGTTCACAGGTTGCCACAAGAATCCACTTTCACTCCTCCATGATGACATCATGGATGAGGTGGATGTTGAAGACATTGCATTCCTCCAACTTCTGTTTGAGGATGCCCCACAGATGCTTAATGGGGTTTAGATCATGCTTTGCATGTCCAGCACCTTTGCTGGACATGCATTTTCTTCAGCAATGCAGTGGTGGTCTTGGAGGTATGTTTTGGGTAATTATCATCTTGAAATACTGGTTAGCTACCCAGCTTCCGAAGGAAGAGGATCATGCTCTGCCTCAGTATGTCACGGTACATGTTGGTGTTCTTGCTTCCCTCAATGAACTGTAGCTCCCCACAACCAGCAGAACTCATGCAACCCCAAACCATGACACTACCTCCATCATGTTTGACTGTAAGCAAGAGACACTTGTCTTTGTGCTCCTCACTTGGTTGCCGCCACACATGCTTGACAGCATCGGAACCAAATAAGTTTATTTTGGTCTCATCAGACCACAGAATATGGTTCCAGTAATCAATGTCCTTAGTCCGCTAATCTTCAGCAAACTGTTTGTGGGCTTTCTTGTGCATCATCTTTACAAGAGAGTTCTGGAACGAAAGACATGCAGACCAATTTGATGCAGTGTGTGGAGTATGGTCTGAGCTTTGACAGGCTGAATCCCACCCCTTTAACATCTACAGTAATGCACTCATATGTCTATTTTGAAAAGACAATCTGTGAATATGATGCTGAGCACTTGCACTTAACTTCTTTAACTGAACAGGGAGAGACCTGTTCTGAGTGGAACCTGTCCTGTTAAACTGCTGTTTAGTCTTGGCTACTATGCTGCAGGTCACTTTGAGGGTGTTGGCAATCTTCTTAAATTTATGTAGACCATACAACTAAAATCCAATACAAAATACACGTACAGACCAAACAGGGGCGGGTTGTTCATACACGTCAGCTTTTTTCCGGCGGAAGTAGCTACTTCAGGCGCGAACTGTGACTATGTTCGGCGTCTTCTGTAAGCGGCAGCCCTGACTGCATATACTGCGCTATTAGGCGCAGGAGTAGACGCGGGACGCGGTTCTCGGAGCTTTATGAGATAGACGCGTCCTGCATCCAGTAGCAGCATTGTCTGCGTTTAGCACCCTGTTTCATGCAAGTCTTTATTATTGGTGTCCACAATCCCTGTATGTCATGAGAGGTAAGTATGGCTGTATTGATTTAAATCAGCAAATGTAACACTATAGGAAGTATTTACAATATATATACACTCACCGGCCACTTTATTAGGTACACCATGCTAGTAACGGGTTGGACCCCCTTTTGCCTTCAGAACTGCCTCAATTCTTCGTGGCATAGATTCCACAAGGTGTTGCAACGATGCTCAATTGGTACCAAGGGGCCCAAAGAGTGCCAAGAAAATATTCCCCACACCATGACACCACCACCACCAGCCTGAACCGTTGATACAAGGCAGGATGGATCCATGCTTTCATGTTGTTGACGCCAAATTCTGACCCTACCATCCGAATGTCGCAGCAGAAATCGAGACTCATCAGACCAGGCAACGTTTTTCCAATCTTCTACTGTCCAATTTCGATGAGCTTGGGCAAATTGGAGCCTCAGTTTCCTGTTCTTAGCTGAAAGGAGTGGCACCCGGTGTGGTCATCTGCTGCTGTAGCCCATCTGCCTCAAAGTTCGCCGTACTGTGCATTCAGAGATGCTCTTCTGCCTACCTTGGTTGTAACGGGTGGCTATTTGAGTCACTGTTGCCTTTCTATCAGCTCGAACCAGTCTGCCCATTCTCCTTTGACCTCTGGCATCAAAAAGGCATTTCCGCCCACAGGACTGCCGCTCACTGGATGTTTTTTCTTTTTCGGACCATTCTCTGTAAACCCTAGAGATGGTTGTGCGTGAAAATCCCAGGAGATCAGCAGTTTCTGAAATACTCAGACCAGCCCTTCTGGCACCAACAACCATGCCACGTTCAAAGGCACTCAAATCACCTTTCTTCCCCATACTGATGCTCGGTTTGAACTGCAGGAGATTGTCTTGACCATGTCTACATGCCTAAATGCACTGAGTTGCCGCCATGTGATTGGCTGATTAGAAATTAAGTGTTAACGAGCAGTTGGACAGGTGTACCTAATAAAGTGGCCGGTGAGTGTATATACATCTGTTTGTTTCTAGATATTCTTTTCCTCTCATTAGGAATGTTCCACCAATAATTGTAATTAAGGTAGGACAGTTGTATTATTAATATTGTCATACCGTAACAAGTATCATAGTTTGGTGAGTGTCCTCTATGTATATCATCCTTAGCTTGCATGTACGACTAATTATGGCAATATATATCATCTGTTTATTGTAACTTCATTGTCATGTGGTTGTCATATAAATGTTATTGTTTTTAGGCATATTAGCCATCTTTTGGTAATTTGTGAATTTATATACCCTTGCTTCTTTTTTCTCCCCTAAAAAGTCCCCTGAGGAGATCTTTACGTTATTCGGGGAAGGTTGAAACATGTTGGGACAGGGATTTATAGGGTATTAAGTGTTTAGTGTTAGGTTCCTGGCGGGAACGCCCTTATTGGGGCGATTACCCCGCGCTTCAGTAGGCTAGGATATTTATAGCAGTTAGGGTGTTTTAGGGTTAGAAATTAGGTTTTTTCTTCTGTTGGGGGGATTGTGTTTGGTCTGTACGTGTATTTTGTATTGGATTTTAGTTGTATTTATTAAAAGTTATATTTTATTGGTATTCCCTATCTGATAAGGTGGTCTTTACTTAAGGGAGCATTATTGGTCCTATATTTGGACTATTTCTGTGTAGTTAAATTTATGTAGAGCAACAATTATTTTTGCCTGATCCTCAGAGAGTTCTGCCATGAGGTGCCATGCTGAGCTTCCAGTGACCAGTATGATAAAGTGTAAGAGCGATTACACCAAATTTAACACATCTGCACCCCATTCACATCTGAGACCTTGTAACACTAACAAGTCACATGACACTGTGGAAGAAAAGCACCAAATTGGGCACAATTTGTCCATTGTTAGATTATTTTTAGGGCACACCAAATTTACACTGATCTATCTATATTAATATATCTATCTATCTATCTATCTATCTATCTATCTATATACTGTACATACAGTGCTTTGTGAAAGTATTCGGCCCGCTTGAACTTTTCTACCTTTTGCCACATTTCAAGCTTCAAACATAAAGATATAAAATTTTACATTTTTTGTGAGGAATCCACAACAAGTGGGACACAATTGTGAAGTGGAATGAAATTTATTCTATATTTTAAACTTTTGTAAAAAGTAAAAAACTGAAAAGTGGAGCGTGCAAAATTATTCGGCCCCCTTAAATTAATACTTTGTAGCGCCACCTTTTGCTGCGATTACAGCTGCAAGTCGCTTGGGGTTTGTCTCTATCAGTTTTGCACATCGAGAGACTGAAATTATTGCCCATTGTTCCTTGGAAAATAGCTCAAGCTCAGTGAGGTTGGATGGAGAGCGTTTGTGAACAACAGTTTTCAGCTCTTTCCACAGATTCTCAATTGGATTCAGGTCTGAACTTTGACTTGGCCATCTAACACCTGGATACGTTTATTTGTGAACCATTCCATTGTAGATTTTGCTTTATGTTTCGGATCATTGTCTTGTGGAAGATAAATCTCCATCCCAGTCTCAGGTCTTTTGCAGACTCCAACAGGTTTTCTTCCAGAATGGTCCTGTATTTGGCTCCATCCATCTTCCCATCAATTTTAACCATCTTCCCTGTCCCTGCTGAAGAAAAGCAGGCCCAAACCATGATGCTGCCACCACCATGTTTGACAGTGGGGATGGTGTGTTCAGGGTGATAAGCTGTGTTGCTTTTACGCCAAACATATCATTTTGTATTGTGGCCAAAAAGTTAGATTTTGGTTTCATCAGACAATAGCAAATTCTTCAACATGTTTGGTGTGTCACCCAGATGGCTTGTGGCAAACTTTAAACAGGACTTTTTATTGATATCTTTGAGAAATGGCTTTCTTCTTGCCACTCTTCCATAAAGACCAGTTTTGTTCAGTGCTCTTCTGATTGTTGTCCTATGTACAAACTCGCCCACCTCAGCTGTAGATCTCTGCAGTTCATCCAGAGTGATCATGGGCCTCTTGGCTGCATCTCTGATCAGTATTCTCCTTGTTTGAGATGAACGCTTAGAGGGATGGCCGGGACTTGGTAGATTTGCAGTGGTCTGATACTCCCATTTCAATATGAACGCTTGCATAGTGCTCCTTGGGATGTTTAAAGTTTGGGAAATCTTTTTGTATCCAAATCTGGCTTTAAATTTCTCCACAACAGTATCACGGACCTGTCTGGTGTGTTCCTTGGTCTTCATGATGCTGCCTGGGCTTTAAATAGAACCCTGAGACTATCACAGAGCAGGTGCATTTATACGGAGACTTGATTACACACAGGTGGATTATATTTAACATCATCAGACATTTAGGACAACATTGGATCATTCAGAGATTCTCACTGAACTTCTGGAGTGAGTTTGCTGCACTGAAAGTAAAGGGGCCGAATAATATTGCACGCCCCACTTTTCAGTTTTTTATATTTTACAAAAGTTTAAAATAACCAATAAATTTCGTTCCACTTCACAATTGTGTCCCAATTGTTGTTGATTCTTCACCAAAAAATTAAAATTTTATATCTTTGTTTGAAGCCTGAAATGTGGCAAAAGGTTGAAAAGTCCAAGGGGGCCGAATACTTTTGCAAGGCACTGTATATAGATAAAAAAGGAAAATCCGCTGCACTCACATATTATTGAAAGGTGAAGATGCGTGCTTTATTTAATGTCTGGCAAAGTTTCAGCTCACTAAGAGCCTTAGTGAGTTGAAATATTGCCAGACATGAAATAACGCGTATACTGTATCTTCACCTTTCAATAATCTGTGAGTGCAGCGGATTTTCCTTTTTTTTTTTTATCTATATACAGTGCATTGACATGGGTTTAATTCTGCCTTGCACCTGGCCTCAGTGTTTCATGGTACTGCTGCCTTTTTCCTAGTTTTTATATAGATCTATCTATCTATCTATCTATCTATCTATCTATCATACTAAAAAGAAGAAAGTTCTTCACAGCACTCTTCCAGGTGAAAAAGAAAAAACAGTTTATTTCCACATGCTTACACCGACGTTTCGGCTCCCTCACAGAGCCGTTTTCCCTCTGTGAGGTAGCCGAAACGTCGGTGTAAGCATGTGGAAATAAACAGTTTTTTCTTTTTCACCTGGAAGAGTGCTGTAAAGAACTTTGTTTTTTGTATCTGGTTTGAAGCTATTTTCCAAGCTTTTATTACATCGCTGGCACCCTGCTTTTCATCAGGATTGTTCCTACGCAGTGCTGCTGTTGCTACTGACACAAAATAGTTGGAGTCTGCAAAAGACCTGAGACTGGGATGGAGATTTATCTTCCAACAAGACGATGATCCCAAACATAAAGCAAAATCTACAATGGAATGGTTCACAAATAAACGTATCCAGGTGTTAGAATGGCCAAGTCAAAGTCCAGACCTGAATCCAATCGAGAATCCGTGGAAAGAGCTGAAAACTGCTGTTCACAAACGCTGGCTTTCCCCACTGAGTACAGGTCCTCGATGGGGTGTCTGAAGCAGGATACCTGCTGTATTCCACCTAGTGGCAGAAACATGTGTCAACACTCTGCCACAATATATTTATATATATTCAATATATATCTGTCTACATACATACATCCACTGTATATCCTGCTGCAGACGCGATATCGAGGACCTGTTCTCGGTGGGGGAAGCCAGCTATTTTGTGTCAGTAGCCATAGGTTCCTGACGTGTACCTAGTATGGTTAATACCCAGATTTTATGGGCTGGCTTTTCCTGGAACGGCTATAGTGTTGGGTGGGTGGCCATTCCCGTGTTCCAGAACAGGCTTTTGGTATATCCCTGGAGGCCAATTAAGAGCTTGGTACTCCCGGTGAACAGGTGGCATGGTTGCTACCCGGAAGTTTGGAAAAGCAGAGCTGAGAAGAGAGCTGAGGCCCCCAGAGGCTTGAGAGAAGCATTTAAATTAAGGTCACTGTACTTGTGTGTATTGGTGGTACTGGGTGTTAGGCCCATTTCACGTATACAGAGGGACTAGATATGTGTGTAGTCAGTGGCCAGATGGCCGAGGAGTAGTGTTGAGCGATTGCGTTGGCTATCGAGATCGAGCGATAGTCGATAGTCGGCCGCTATCGATAAGGTTTTTCGATGGGCATCG
>JAODAL010063785.1:0-19063 GCA_025379985.1 Phyllomedusa bahiana
AAAATCTCTGTCATTGTCCCACTCTGTGGCCTACCCCTTTTTTTTCCCACTTTTTTTGCTTCGTGGCTGCTGCGTGCCCTCCACATTTTGGGCTAACCAATCATGTTTTTTTTTTAAAATTTTTTAATCTATTGGCGCCCCCTTTGACTGGAAATGTTACGCTTATGTTTTTTAAATTTGTTCAGAGCCCCACTATTGGCAAACCATATCTCCCCCCCCGTTCACGACGGGCAAAATTTGGGCAACTAGTAGGAACCTAATGTATTTTTATAATTATTGTTATTTATACACCCCCGTGATTTATCGATCAGGGGGGCTAAGCATATAAGCACCAAAATTTATTTATATTGTAACCTAATACAACTGATCACGTTATCACTGGTTGATATCACGCTACTTCACATTGACCTCTCTAGTTTTTCTCCCCTCATTTAAAGGTTTTTTCTCCTTTTTTTTCTTGGCATTTCTATTTCTTTGATTGATATTTTCATCCAATGTTTCTCTTGTTTTTTTTAATTGAATTTCCTCTGTC
Organism: Phyllomedusa bahiana; assembly: GCA_025379985.1. NCBI lineage: Eukaryota > Metazoa > Chordata > Amphibia > Anura > Hylidae > Phyllomedusa > Phyllomedusa bahiana. The sequence continues at coordinate 533 of JAODAL010063785.1, forward strand.
CAATGGTTCTTGACTCCCAAGGACACATTCTTCCAATGTCTTTTCTAAACCCCAAAACCCCCCCCCCGCACCATAGGTGCAGACACAATTGTATCCAATTGAACTATTATCGTTATTAATTCCCTAAACCATAAAATTATACTTCTGATGAAGCAGGGCTCTCTCGCAAAACGCGAAAGGTCTAATCTGTAGTTTTTTTTTTAATTTTGTGAGAGTAAAATCTTGCATTTTTAAAAATAAAATTTTTTTAATGTAAAACCCTTTTGCTGGGGCTTTTTATTCTGCCGTGCGGGGGGCCATTTTTTTTTTTTTTTTGGGTGTCCTCCACACTTGTCATTGTCCCACTGTCTGACCTCATGCTGCTCTGTGGCTGCTCCCGTGTCCTCCACCTGTGTCTTTGTGCCATGCCTGACATCATGCGCGCGCCGTACCCTCCATCCAGTCTTGTGCCATTCTTGGCCTAATACTTTTTGCCACCTCCAGAATGTCTTTGTCCCACTGCCTGACCTCAGTCCTGCCGCCGTGACCTCTGCCCCCATCATTGTGCCACTCTGTGCTTCCTCCTTTTTTGCCACACCAGAATTCATTGTCCCACGCCTCCCTCTTATTTTCGGGGTTTTCCCCCACACGGGGTGTGATTGTCCCATTTTGTGGCTAATACTTTTTTGCCACCCCCAGAATGTCATTTCCCACTGCCGACCTCACTGCGCTTTTGTGCCCCTCCACACTGTGTGATTTTTTCCACCTGTGGCCAAATATTTTTTTGCCACCTACAAATGTCATTGTGCCACTGCCGACCAAATGCTGCTGCGCCGTACCTCCACTTCAGTCATTGTCCCACCTGTGGCTTCCTCCTTTTTTTGCCACCTCCAAATGTCATTGTGCCCACTGCCTGACCTCATGCTGGGCCGCCGTGACCTCCGCTCTCAGCTTTGTGCCACTCTGTGGCTTCCCCCCTTTTTTTGCCCCTATTATTATTGTGCCACGGGCCTACTCATGCTGCTGTTTGTACCTTTACACTGTGTGTTGTGCCACTTGGGGCCCAAATACTTTTTTTGCCACCTCCAAAAATGTCATTGTGCCACCCCCTGCCCTCTTTCCTGCCGCTGTGACCTCCGCTCTCATCATTGTGCCACCTGGGGCTTCCCCCCGTTTTGCCCCCTCCAAATGCATTGTGCCACTGCCTGACCTCATGCTGCGCCGCCGTGACCTCCGCTTCAGTCATTGTGCCACTCTGTGGTTTCCTCCTGTTTTGCCCCTATATAATGCCCTTTTGTACCACTCCCTGATCATACTGCTGCTGTTTTCCCTCCATACGTGTGATTGTGCCATTTGTACCTAATACTGTTTTCCACCTCCAGAATGTCATTGTGCCACTCCCTTCCTCATGTGCTGCCGCCGGACCTCCGCTCCAGCATTGGCCACTTTTTGGGTTTTCCTCCTGTTTTGCCACCTCCAAATGTCATTGTGCCACTCCCCGCCCCTCATACTGTGCTGTTTGTGACCTCCATACTTTGTGATTTTTTCCCACTCTTGGCCAATATTTTTTTTGCCACCCCCAGAATGTCTTTGTCCATGCCTACCTCATGCTGCGCTGTTGTGACCTCCACACTGTTTGTTGGGCCCCTCGGGGCCCTAATACTTTTTTTTGCCACCTCCAAAGTCTTGTCCCCACTCCTGACCTCATGCTGCTACCGCCGTGACCTCCCTCTCAGTCTTGGCACCCTTGACTTCCCCCCTTTTTTCCACCTACAAATGCTTGTCCACGCCTGACCTCTGCTGCTGCTGTTGTGCCCTTAACTGTGTGATTGGGTGCCACTTGTGGCCTAATACGTTTTGTCACCCCCCAAAAAGTGATTGTGCCACTGCCTGACCTCTGCTGCTCCCGCCGTGACCTCCGCTCTCATCATTGTCCACTCTGTGGCTTCCTCCTGTTTTGCAACCTCCAGAATTCTTTTGTGCCCCTCCCTGACTCTGCTGCTGCCGCCGTGACCCCCGCTCTCAGTATTGTGCCATCTTGCTTCCTCCTTTTTTCAACCACCAGAATGTCATTGTCCCACTGCCTGACCTCATATTCTGCTGTTGTGCCCCTCCACACTGTGTTTTTTTGCCACTTGTGGCCAAATAACTGTTTTCCACCTCCAAATGTCATTGTGCCCCTGCCTGACCTCTTCTGCTGGTTTTGACCTCCAACCATGTGATTGTCCCCACTCTGGGGGCCAATACTGTTTTCCCCCCCCCCAAATGTCTTTGTTCCACTCCCCTGACCCATGCTGCCCCCCCGTGACCTCTGCTCTCAGTCATTGTCCACTCTGGGGGTTCTCCTTTTTTTGCCACCTCCCGAATGTATTGGCCATGCTTGACCTCATAGCTTGATGTCCCTCCATACTGTGTTTTGTGCCACTCGTGGCTAATACTGTTTTGCCCCCCTCCAGAAGTCTTTGTGCCACTGAACCCTCATGGCTACCCCCCGTGACCTCCGCTCTCATCATTTGCCACTCTGGGGCTTCCCCCTTTTTTGCCACCTACAAAATGTCATTGTCCCACTGCCGACCTCATACTGCTGCTGTTTTTACCTCCATACTGTGTGTTTTGTCCACTTGGGGCCCAAATATGTTTTGCCACCTCCAAATTCACGTGCCATGCCTGACCTAAAGGGGCTGCCGCCGTGACCTCCCTCTCAGTCATTGTGCCACTCGTGGCTACCTCCTGTTTAGCCAACTACATAATGTCATTGTGCCACTGCCTGACCTCATGCGCTGCTGTTGTGCCCCACACTGGGTTTGTGCACCTGGGCCCCAAATACTTTTTTTTGCCACCCCCAAAGTCACTGTCCCCATGTTGCCCAATTCTGCCCCCGCCGTGCCCTCCGCCCCTCAGTCATTGTGCACCTGTGGCTTCCTCCTGTTTTGCCCCTCCAAATGTCATTGGCCATGCCTGCCCCTCAACTGCTGCTTTTGTACCTCCATACTGTGTGATTGGCCACTCTTGGCCTAAACGTTTTGCCACCCCCAGAATGTCTTTGTCCCCCTCCCTGACCCAGGGGCGTTTTTTTTCCCTCCAAATTTTTTTGATTGTCCCATCTGTGGCTTAATACTTTTTTGCCCCCTTTCCAAATGTCTTGGCCCTGCTGCCCATTTTTCGCCGCCGTGACCTCCGCTCCAGTCTTGTCCACTCTGGGCTTCCCCCTTTTTTTGCCACCTCCAAATTTTCAGTGCCACGCCTGCCCTCATGCTGTGCTGTTTGTGACCCCCACTGTTTTGTTTTTGCCCCCTCTTGGCCAATACTGTTTTGCCACTCCAAATTGTCTTTGTCCACTGCAGACCCAGTTTCCGCCGGATCCACTTCATTATTGTCCATTCTGTGGCTTCCTCCTGTTTTGCCCCCTCCGGTCATTTGCCACGCCTGACCTCTCTGCTGCGTTTGCCTTACACTGGGTTTGTGCACTTTTTGGCCTATACTGTTTTGCCCACCCCAAAGTCATTGTGCCACTGGACCCTCTGCTGCCACCGTGCCCCCCGCCCCCAGTCCATTGTTCCACTCTGTGGTTCCCTCCTTTTTTCCCACCCCAAAAATGTCATTTGCCACTGCCTGACCTCATGCTGCTGTGGCTGCCCCCGTCCCCCTCCACACTCTGTCATAATTTTGCCCCCTGACTTTCAGTTGTTTTTTTCCAGTTTTCGGGCATATTTATCAGGAACAATTCCCGCTTCAGTTTTTTTGGTCAGTTTTCCCCTTTAAGTGCCCGGGGAATTTTTATAGTTAAGCGATTCAAAAAGCGGTGGCGTCATCTGCGTGTATACTAAAAAAAACATTGTATGTGCCCAAACCAAGCTTCCTTGCATATTTAAAACATGGCAACAAAAAATTCTACACACCCTGCAGGGGTCGTGGGGAGCCTGGAAATAGCTGTTTTTAATGTGATTCGTGCCCAAGTAATTCGAAACGAAAAAATTTTTTTGGGAAAATTCGGCAAAGTGACCGAATCGAATTTTTTGAGAAATTCCCCACTTAGGTATGAGACATTTTCTTTCATTACTTTAAAAAAATATAGTGCTAAAATTCAAAAGGGGGGTTGTGCCTAAAATTGGGGGGGTTTCCTCAAGGGGGGTAGGAAAGACATAGCAATTGCTTTGGGGTCCAGAGGTTAAAGGGGGCCCCACTCAGGTACAACAATTTTTTGTAGGGAACAAGTTGTTGGTGACTTTTTATAAAAGCTCGCTAAGGGTTCCCCGATATATGGGGGGTATTGTTTATACTTTTAATTATTGTTACCTAAACTGCTATTTTAGTTCATTGTTATTAAGCAGTGGGGCCCCATCCCATTTTGTTATGGGCCCTATAAATTCTAGTTTCACCCCTGTTTGCCTATACACTTAAATACCATAACATTTAAGGAGCTATAGTAGCATTTATAAGATTCTGTATAGCCTGCATCTTTATGGTGACCCCAACCACATAAACATTGTGGGTAAGGATAAACTCTTTCTGCAACTGGATGTTACATTAAGTCCCAGTTGCAATGTTCTTACTATAATAGGGAAGAATAACACACCCAGTTAATGGCAGGTGATGGCTCTAATATCTAGTTGACAACCCACTAAAAGTTATTTTTAATTCAGTTTTTTTAATTGCTTTAGAAGCAATAGTGACAGCAGTATCTAAGAAGTTTAAGGCCTTGTCCCCATGGCACTGTTTTTCAGCCAGTTTTTGGTTTTGAACGGCTGCAAACTGGCTAATAAACTGTAGGTTGAACTCCATACCCTGTACCCTCAGAAAATCAGTCACAGGCATGACCATCAGGGAATGCAGGAGATGGAGTTTAGTACGGTCATGTTTTTTTCAATGTTCATATATTCATGCAGGTTTGCCCTTTGAACCATGTCGAACTAATTGGATTATGTCAGACCAACGGTGGATTGATTTCTTTAATAAAATGGTGATAGAGGGCTGATGTCAGGGAGCGTTTATTTAAATAAAAGTTTTTTTGTGCAACTTTTTTTCCATTTCAGTTTTAGTAATGGAGATATATGTATCTCCATCACTAGCGCTCAAGCATAGTGTCAGCCACCAGTAGTTTTTGTCACCCCTAGGCTGACACTAACCCTGTGTTACTATTACTCCAGTACCTAACGCACCAGGGCTACTGGGAAGAGCTGGTAACCATCAGAAGCGCACCCGCTAATTTGATGGTCCAATTCTGGGGCGGCTGCAGGCAGGTATTTTTAGAGTGGGAAGGGATCAGTGTTAATGGACCTTCCCATTCTGATAGTATCAGGCTGCAGCTGTCAGTTTTACCTTGGCTGGTTATGGAAAATGAGAGTCCTATTTTTTTTCAAAAATCAATTAATTTATTGAGAATCTTAAAGGGGAAACTCCTGTAATCATTATATTGGATGTCCAGGTTTAGATTCTCATTAAATAAATACATTTTTGGAAAAAAAATATCATGGGGGCCCCCCCATTTTCCATAACCAGCCTAGGTAAAACTGACAGCTGCAGCCTGATACTATCAGAATGGGAAGAACCATCAATACTAGTCGGCTTCGAATTCTAAAACTTCCAGCCTGCAGCTGCTCCAGAAGTGGACCATCACATAATAGGGTCCACTTCTGATGGCTATATGCTCTTCTCAGTACCCCTGGTGCATTGGGTACTGGAGTAATATGACACGGCATTAGGGCCAGTCTTGGGGTGACAGAAACCACTGCTGGCTGACAAAAAGCCAGAGTAATAGTAATGAAGAGGCATATGTTAGACACCTCCATAACGATCACTGGAATTATATGAATTATACATACAAATTACACAAATGTTTTTTTTTTTTTTAATTTAAATAAACACTCCCGACATCAGTTCTGTTTAACCATTTTATTTGAAAAAAATAGATCCTAGGTTGATCCGACATAGTCCACCGAATCCGTAGTAGTCCAAATGGGAACCTGTAAATTACACATATACACATACATATAGGCTGGATACTCTATCCAGCATCCAGAAAAGCTGAGTGAAACTCAAAGGTAACATCCAGCTTTTGGGGATGGGGTGTCACCCAGCTTTTCTGGATGCTGAATAGGCTATTTCTATAGACAATTGCCAGAGTCAGTCCCCGGCAGCCTGTCTCCTGTCCGCTGTGACTGCAGGAGACAGACTGCAGAGGACAGGAGACGGGAGCAAGGGACATGAGACAAAGGGGCAACTCCTGTGGCCTGTATCCAGTCCCCTGCAGCCACCAGAGACAGACCGCAGGGGGCAGGAGACAGGTGCAAGGGATAGGAGACAAGGGGTAACTCCTGCCCCCTGTAGCCGCTGTACAGACAATAGGGGGCAGGAGATAGGGAGCAGAGGGCAAATTCTACCCCCTTTGGCCTATCTCCTGCCCCCTGAGACCGCCAGAGACAGATCGCAGGGGGCAGGAGACAGGAGAAAGAGGCAGAAGACAAGTGGGCAACTCCTACCCCCTTGCATACTCAAACACACACACACCTCTCCTGCATACTCATATACACACTCATACCCCTTCCCCACACACTCATATACACACCTCTTCCCCTCACCCTCATATACACATCCCTACTTACTTCTGTGTACTCTTTGCCCTGAGCCTTATTTAGACTCTTCTGCATTTTTGACCCCATCCTTTTTTTGATTTACAAACAGTGAGTAAAATACAACTGTTTAAAAATGGTATCAGACAGATTATGCACTTTGTATGTTTTGTTTTTCCTTTGCAAATTATTATTTTTTTATTACTTTTTAATTCGTATGAAAACTCTTTTCCTTTGAAATATACTTCCAGTTTATGAGAATTTGCATTTAATAAAGTTAAGAATCGTAATCTGGGTATAATTAAATGCTTGATTTTTCAATTAATTTCAGAATTCTTTTTATAACGTCTAAGCTTTGTACATACAACAATTAAAATCACCAGATAGATCAAATATACAAATTGTCTGCTTTATTTACAATCTTCTTCTCATTATTGAAGCTTGATCGCCTTGTCATATCCTCTAAAATGTCACGAGCTTTGGAGTGTACAAACTTCTCCATTGTTGAAAAGGTCAAGCACTTCTCAGAAGTCATTTCATTTCTATGACATGCATCAGCAGATTTGGCAGTGACTCCTCCAATCCATAAGTAAGGGTGGTTTTGGCTGCTTCAGGCAAAAGACCTCATATCTGTCAGTGATAGGATTTTTGCCTGCAGTCTTTGTGTTCAGCTGCTCCATTGCATATAAAAATACATTCAGTTTAGGACATTAAACAGAATGGTTTGATACCATTCACTGTTAAACAACATCTAAATACAATTTAGCAAACAAAAATTATCCACTCTAGTTGAGCTAAATAGGCAAATTAATGGCAAATTGGAAAGCTAGCTAAAGATATATTAACCCCTCAGCGCACCAGAACATACAAGTACGTCCTTGCTGCACTAAGGAAGTATGGAGCGGGCGCATTCACTGAGCCAACTCGATATGCGGTTGGTGTCAGTTGTTAGATGCAGTTGGCATTTGACAGTAGTCAGAATCAAAGATAACTCCAATCCTGGCCATTCAACCATTTAGATGCTGGAGAAAGCAGGACTGTGGAGTCCAAATAATTAGTAAGTGGCGCTGAGGTCCATTGTGACCCTCCATATACACCCCCAAGTCCTATAACAATCTGCCTTTGAACAATAATAAACAGACATTTAGCTACAAAATTACTAGAGATGAGTGAATTTCTCAAAAATTCGATTCAGCCGATTCACTGAATTTTCATTTGTTTCATTCCGAATTTATTTGCGGTGAATTTCGTTAAAAAACAGCTATTTCCTGGCTGCAGCAAGCCTGTATGGTGTTGTAGAACATTGTGTCATGCAGAAATATGCATAGGGAGCATGGTTTGGTATTGAAAGAATGTTGTGACAGGCGCCGCTCTTAGAGTCGCTTCACACTTCACTTATCCGGGCAGTTATTGGGTCAAAACTGACCAAATAACTGAAGTGGGAACGCAGCCTGTCAGCGCCAGCTAGAAAGAACCGAGCTGACAGCCAAGATCACTCTATAGCGTCAAAGAGCGCAATCTTTTTATACCGTCACCAGATGATTCAACAGGGTCACTCGCCTAGGCCAGAGCTAACGATGTCAACTAGCAGCTGTGTGTTGACCACCAAGCAAACGGTTCTTGATTGGTTGACTTCTTCCTCCCAGATGACACCTGACAACCCCAGCCAAGAGACAGTCGGTTCATCAGACACAAACCTTAGTTGTTCTCAACCCATTTTTGTCCTATTGTGTTTCCTCAGCCAGAGAACTACTTTGTGCTGTGGGTTCTGCGCCACTATACAGCGAGGACGAACTATTTAAGGACAGTGAGCAGCTACTGGGCAGCAAGTAGGGAGGTGGGGCAGACATCCGCTGCTTCATGTAGTAAGCGGGCAAGTAGTGATGAAGAGAGTGGCATGGGAGGTTATGTTGCGAGCGGTCAGGCTCTGTACACTGAGAATGTTGAGGAGGACAGCAGTAATGGGCAAACAGTAATCGATGACGATGTAGATGATTGCATTTGGAAGCCGGGTGAAGCAAGGGCGTCATCATCGTCGTTGGGAGAAGAGGGCGGCAGCTTGCGCATCAGGCAGCGCCGCAGCCAGCAAGTTGGTAGTGTGACCAGGAGTCAGCAGGGCGGCAGCATTGCGAGGTCAGGAGCCAAACAGCCATGGGGTAGACCACTCGCTTCTCAGGTCTCTTCCTGCCCAGAAAGTAGGGGCACAGGGGCTCGCCGAGGCAGTAGCAGTAGCATTCAGTAAGTGCCGAGCGTTGGTGGTAAAATCACCTACTCGGCGGTCTGGCAGTTTTTTGCCATAAGACATCGTAAGAGGCGAACATGGCTATATGTAGAATCTGTAGGCAGAAAATGAAGCGTGACCTAATGTTGTCACCATGGCCCTGCATCAACATATGCAATGTCACCATACAGTGGCCTGGGAGAAACGTGTCTCAGATGTGGTGGTCCATCTTGCCACAGCAACAGCAGCAGCATTCAGTGGCATGCATCCTATCTCAGGAAGTCAAATCTCCACCACCTCTGCTGAAGGGAGCTGTCAGTCTTTCCCATCATCTACCGGTCCAGATGCTCCTGCTCCTCACCACTCATGGCATCAGCAGTCATTCACTGAGGCGATTGCCAAGAGACAGCAGTATGCGTCCAGCCATTCTACGGTGAAAAATCTGACCATGCTCCTGTCCAAGTTGGTGATACTACAGTCCTTCCCTTTTCAAGTGGGGGACTCTGTACCATTCAGAGAACTGATGGCTTGTGCCGAGCAGAGGTGACGAGTCCTAAGCGGTCATTCCTTTTCTAAAAATGCAGTACCAGCCCTGCACAAATATGTAGAAGAGAAGGTGGGCCAGTCCTTGAGCCTGTCAGTGTCTTCCAAAGTGCACGGCAGCACGGAGGTATGGAGCTGTAACTATGGTCAGGGACAGTACATTTACGGCCCACTGGTCGAATGTGCTTCCTGACCAGCCACACCATCAACTTGAAAATAAAATGTATTATGTATTAGATGTACACCATCAACTTGGACTTTAGATGCCGCTTTCTCCTCCATGCTGTCAAACTGCTGATTCTGTGCCAATGTCCCTCTACTCCTCCTCCATCACCTCAGCCTCCACTGCAGTGACAAGTCTTAGTGCTCCTCCAACATACCACTTGTGCACGGCAGTGTCACACATTTCTACACCTGGTTTGCCTGGGCAAAGTCACGCAGGGGAGGATCTGCTCCACGTCATGAAAGACGAAATCAATTCCTGGCTTTCTCTGCGACAACTGAAAATCGGAAGCATGGTGACAGACAATGGAAAGAACATGGTGTCAGCGCTGCGCCGAGGAGGGCTGAGTCATGCGTCCTGCATGGCGCACGTGTTTAATATGGTTGTAAAACGTTTCCTCTAGTCTACCACCAATCTTAAAGGCATTCTAAAAATTGCCAGTAAACTTTGCATGCACTTTAGCCATGCCTACACCACCAAGCAAACCCTTCTTGAGCTGAACAGAACAGAGAAACTATGAACAGAGAAAAACCAAGAGAAAAAAAACAGAGGAATCTTTGAACAGAGAAAGGCCATTAAATGTTTCGGTATCCAAGCTGACAGGAGTACTTCCCTTGTAATTTTTTTTCATCGGGGCAGCTCATGCGGACACTTCCCTTTTTCTCACCCCCTTTGAGGTGGCCACTTTTTTTTTTTTGGCCCCCAAGACTACGGGTTTAACTCATTCCATGTTTTCATGCCCTGGAAAGATGCTGCTTTTGGGTCAGGGGACTGGTGATGTTTTGGGGCCCACATGATTGGGGGGGGCTGAATGAGGAGGGGAGGAGGACACTGGGCAAAGAAAATGGTGGGAAATGAGTGGTTTCTTTTTACCCAGGTAAGGAGGGGGGGACACCGGAAGGAGGGGAGATGAGGAAGCGAAGCAGATGACCCGAAAAAACGGGCCCAGTATACAGTGTGGGGAGTTCCTTAGACCACTTCACAGATGGCCCACGCATGTGATGCGGAAGCCCCTGCTTACCGGGGAATTTGTACTTGTTTCCCCTTAAAATTTTCCCCTCAGTCAAAGGTGGATCAGTCCAGCTGGTTGCCACTTTTTTCCCTGTTTCCTGCCCGGGTCTTAAAAAAACTCCTCAGCCTTTTACTTCTGTTTGATATTGTGTCCTGCCCCTTGTTTATTTTTACATCCTCTCGCCTGGGAACTCATTTTCCATTTTTTTTCCTCTCCTCGCAGTCCCCCCCTGAAAAACCCAGTGCCCGTTACGCTCTCGTCTCCTGTTTACTCCTCCCCTTTGGCCCTTCCTTCTCCTGCTGTTCCAATAAGACCCATGCCTCCTTTGTGTTAGTGTTTGCCCCTCCCTTTGGACCCCAGCCATACACCCCAGTTTTTCGTAAAGGGATACTCAAGCAGCAAAATGGACCCCCGGGGTGGAAGCCCAGAAGCCGATAAGCAATTCACATAGTGGTAATATGCGCACTGAGGCAGGATTGAGGATGAAATATGACCTTTTTTTAAAGGCCAACCCCCCACAACATCCAAGTCTATGGACAAACCTTTCAAACCTGTGGAAACGGCAAATTTATCTGACCGGTACTCCTTGGAAAATAAGCGTGGACCACCCACTTTGGGTTCGGAAAGTGAGCCCTAAGTTGCCCCCATTTAGTTTTGGGGGGACCGGACAAATTCCGGGGGTTCCTTAACCAATCGATATATTTTGCCCAAAATCCAACACAGTTTTGACGGTGGGTTTAAGGTGCTATGCATCATTTGCTTTTGACACATAAAAGAATTTGCCTGGGCTACCCCTTGATTGGCCCCAAAGACCCCCGTTTGAATCACCTGGAGGATTCTTTGACGCATGAGTCAAATGTTTGACGACCCCAAAACGTTTTTGCTACAGGGGGAACGCCTTAGCATTGCGTCAGGGCAAACCCCCCGGGGCCGGTTTGCAAGGGAGTTAAAAGAGTGGGAATCGACCCCAAATTTGGGAAAAGAGACAAAGATTCTTTTTTTAGGAAAGGATATCAGTCTTAAAAGACGAACTGGCCCGTGCAGAAGCCCCTTAGGTTTGGATGCTTTCATAAATCATGCTCCAAATTTGTCCCCGGCTGTCTAACGGCGACAAAAAAAAATGGGTATTTTGGGAATATGATACCAAGCGGGCCCCATTTTTCCCCTTTCCCCTTTTCCCCAAGGAACCCCTGGGAAGAATCGCAGAGAATCGGAAGTGAAAAAAAAAAAACCTATCAAGTAGTTCATATTAAGCGTGGAGGTTACAAAAGGGGAGCATCGGCTTGGGGAGAGTTTTGCTTTACGTGGGAAGTCTGCCCACTTCCTTATAATCCCCTCCCCGTCCAAGGGATTGGGGCGCCTTGGTCCTGACTGCCAGATGGAAAAATCTTTTGCTTCAGAGACAGAATTATCAAGAAACAGTTTGTCCATTCCACTCATCAGTGGCCACCGAAATTAAGAAAGAAAACAAAGACTTCATTTTCCTTCCATTAAATTCGGAACTCCCGTGGATTCCACCTCGGCTATGGGGGGATCGGGGGCAAGGGAAATTTTAGGGGAACCTGCCTTTGCTCGAAAACAGGGGTTAAGATCCAAAAAAGACTCTCGCCCATGGAAAAAAATGGGAAACCGTAGAGGATCTCCCTGAGCTTGGGCCATGGATAAAAGGACCGAACCACTTGAATCTTTATGACTTCTCAACATCATGAAGTACGTCTTTCTATTAATCTTTCTCCACATTTTTCCTCACCCCTGGGTCCCCCTGGTTGAAGCACAGAATCCAGTGTTTAACGGGAAACAAGGGTAGCTTCCCGTGGGAGATGGGCCCCGCTCAACACTCACTCTGAACAAGGCCCTGAAAAAACCAGTTAAGACAAGAAGTCAATAAAGTACCGTTAGTATCCTGGAATTTGCGGAGTCTGCAGCAAACAAAAAGCAGAAAAGCTTCCCCACCCCCGACCCTAATGATTCCCCCAAAAATTGCTTGGGGGGCCCCAATCCCTTTTGGGAAAAACCCTTTGGAGGCCCCCGAATTAAAAGCCCTTAAAGGATTACATAGAAGAAAATTGGCTAAGGGGTTATCCCCCCTTTCCTCACCCGGGGGCTCCCATATTTTTTTGTTAAAAAGAAAGATGGTTCCTTGAACCTTGTATTTAAATATAGGAAAAAAAACAAGATTCCCCATAAAAGAAACCGTTATCCTTAACAGATCCCCGAGTTTGGAAAGAGTACAAAATGAAAAGATTTTTTCCAAGTTAGACTCGAGCCCCAAATTAGTTGATAGATGGGGGGATAAATGGAAAACAGCTTTTGGGTCCTTAGGGGCATTTGAATATTGGTTATGCTTTTGGCCTTTGCAACCCCCACCCCACTTCCCAAAAATTCGTAAATACTCTTTGAGACCCCCTGGCCCAGTTCAAGTCATTACCGGGAGATATTTTGTTTTTTCCCCAAACCCAAATGGAAAACACCAGAGCTGTAAAAATTGTTCTGATTTGAGAGAAAACCATCTTCAAAAGATTGAAAAATGTGATTCCATAAGCTGAGATCCTGCCAAATTCCCTTGGCTATGTTTTTCCCCTCATGGTCTAAGATGGACCTAGTAAGTTTAAAAAAGAAATTAGCTGGCCTACCCCCAGAAAACAAAAAAGAGTTCAACGTTATATTTTCCCCAAACTTCATGACGCTTCTTAGAATTTTCAGAAAAAATTTCTCCCATTCACAGTTGACAAGAACAAGAATGCTTTTTTTTGGTCTCCTCAAGCACAAAAGTCCTTCTTTCCTAAAAGCCAAGTTCCTACAGCCCCTGTATTTTTTATCCTGAAACCCCGAAAGTGCCCCTTTATTGTGGAAAATGGATGCTTCAGACTGTGCAATGGGGCTATTTGCTCAGAGAAAAGGAACAAAGTTTATTACATCTTGTGCGTTTTTTTTTCCCCCGGGTTTTTATCTGTGAGAAGAAATTTTGATGGGGGAAAAAAGAAAATATTAGGGTTGGCCGCCCTTAAAGGGAATGGAGACACCTCTTCGGAAACCCCCAGCAAATAATCGTTCTTACTGCCACCGTTTTTTTAATTCGTTAGATCGGCCAAAAGTCTACTCCTCGCCAAGCTGTTGGGTCTTTTCCCTCAAACAAAATTTTTTTTGTAATTTTTTACAGGCCCCACCCCTAATGGGAAGGCGGAGCGCTATCAAGAAAGTTTCCAATGTTCCACTCCCATATCCGCTAAAAACAATTGTTCTGATCTAATGTTGTGGGGGTAATCCAAAAAAAAGATTGTTGAAGAAATAAGAAGGGGCCCCATGGCACCGCTCCTTGTTGTCTCAACCACTGTGATGTGCTTTAGTCCTTTAAAAAAAGATTGGGCCCACGGGCGCGCTAAAACCCAAAGAGTAAGACTGAAGATCCTGAGATCCCTATTCTAAGATTTCTGGGCACAAAAGGGGTGCAAAAAAACAGGAAATTTTTATCCCGATTCTTTTTGGGGGCCCCAAATTTTTTCAGGGGTGTAAGGAAGTATGTGACAATATGTGACGTTTGGCCCGTGCAAAAAACTCCACGTTCCCCCCACGGGTTGTTCACCTTTGCCGTCCCCCTCGTCCCTGGGGGTTTCCCTTTCCATGGAATTTTTCTAGACCCGCCTACCCCTTTAAAGGGAAAAATTTTTTCCCTAGTAGTTGACCGGCTCACCAAGGGGGCACATTTCATCCCCGACCGGTTAAAACCCCCTGCCAAGGACATGCGCCTCATAATTCAGAGTTTTCCCCGATGGAGTCCCGAGAAGTGATCTCGGAGGGGGGGGGTGCAGTTTTCATCCCAAATTTTGGCGAAGTTTTTTTTCAGCACTGGCATTTATTAATCTTCAAACCGCCCCTTTTTCCCCCAAACTAATGGGCGACTGAACGCACAAATCAACCTGGAAACAGTACCCGCGTGTATATTTGAACCCACAAGATGACTGGGTTGATCACTTGGGCTGAATTTTTTTGTACAACAAATCCCAAAAATGCCTCCACCAAAAAACGCCTTTCTTTGCAAATTTTGGGGGTCCATCCAAACATACTTTTCCCGATTCCCTGCTGTTCCCCCTATTCCAGTGCCCCCAGAAAAAAGGGTCCTACATCAGCAAAAATTTTCAATATTGAAGGGGAAAACTAGAGAGGGCTCAAGAAAATTAAAAAAAAATGGCAGATAAACTCGAAGACCAGCACCAACTTTTAAAGTGGGGGGGACAAGGGGAGGTGTTTTACCCCGAAATTTAAAATTAGAGTGCCTTCACCAAAAAGGGACAGAAGTTTGTGGGCCAATAAGACATCAAGATAAAAAACAGTCCAGTAGGTTCGGTCAAACTCCCACCCCTTATGAAGATCCACCCTGTTTTCAGTATCTTTTTAAAACCTGCCCTTCCAAACCCCCTTTTTTTGGACGTTTTTCTCCTCCTCCTGATGCATGGAGATCGATGGCAAGAACGTTTATTGTGGACAATCCGGACCGAGAATTTTTTGGGAACCCCTGCAATACCCATTAAGTGGGGGAGGTTATGGCCCGAAAAAATTCGGGGAACCGTGAGTAACATCAAAGTCCTCGATTTATAGAAATTTCATCAAAACATCCCGGAAAAACGAGTCCCGGTATGTCCCAAAGGCCCTCTTGAGGGGGGTAATGTCGGGAACTCTGCTATACCCGGGAAATTTGCACTGTGTTTGCCCTTTAAATTTGCCCTCAGTCAACATGGGGGATCGTGTTTTTAGTGGTTGCCTCTTGTTTCTATTTCCTTCCGGGCCTATATAAACTCCTCAAGCCCGTTACTTCCCGCTTGAGTATTTTTGTCCTATCCGCTTAGCTTACGTCCCCCGCCTAGGAAAATCCTTTCCCGTTTGTTCCCTTTTTCCTCGCAGTCCACCCCCGCAAACCCCAGTGACCTGCTTTTCCCTCGCAGTTCCTGCTACTCCTACCCTTGGGTCCTTTCCTTTTTCCCCGCTGTTCCAAACAAACTCCATGCCCCCCTTGTGTTAGTGTCTTAGCCCCTGCCCTTGGGCTCCAGCCTACAAAACCCGTATCGAACAGTGATTTGCCCGGGTTCGACAGCCCAATATCACCCTCCAGCAAGGGATGACTTTGGTCTTCACACTTTGGCCCCAGCTACCCGGGCCAAAATGGGGGCCTTTTTTTCACCTGCCAAGAGGGGGGACAAACAAATTATTATTATTTTATTATTATTATTATTATTATTATTATTATTATTATTATTATTATTATTATCTTTATTATTATTTATTTTAGAACACTCTTAGTTCCAGAGCACTATACAATTGAGGGGGTTATATATAACATAGGTCAGACAAGTACAAGGTGACAATAACTAACTTTCAGTTGATTCGGTAGCGATAATGAATATAGCCGCACAGCAGAATCTGCTTTATGAAGGATCCTCAACCTTCACTCAGCAGTAGATGACTTATTTCAAATAGTATAAACCCTTTTTTAAAAAACTTAAAAAATTTAAACTAAATTAACAATTTGTTTCTTGCGGTTTTAAAAGTGGTCAATGTCCTAGTTAACATTAAATTTTACAAAAAGTAAAGGGCAAAACCCGACTTTTCCATCTTGGGTACAAACAATCTGCAAGCCCCCCCCCCTTTTGCGCGAGCACTTTAACATTGCAGGGAGACCTCCCCCCTTTTTCAAACTTTGGCATGACCATTTTTAAACCCCAAGTAACAAATTGTTACAGTTGAGGTTTTAAAAGTTTAAGACTTTTAATACATGTTTGACACTATTTGAAATAAATCATCTGCTACTGTTGTTTGGTGACAATTTCTAACTAACAACTGGTGCAGAGGGAGAGAGGTCCCTGCGCATGAGTGTTTACAGTCTACAGGGAAGGAGGAAAGGGACAGGAGGTGCGGGGCAGACAGGTTTATGGGGTGGAGTCGGGCAAGTGGGTTAGGGTTGGTAATAGGCAATCCTAAAGAGATGGGTTGTGAGGTTACCTTTGAGGCTAGTGAAAGGGGGGGGAGAGTCTGATGTGTTGCGGCAGTGATTTCCAGAGTGTGGGGGAAGCACGGGAGAAGTCTTGGAGATGGTTATGTGAAGAGCTGATAAGAGGAGAGCAGAGAAGGTCCTGTTAGGAGCTGAGATTGCGTGAGGGGAGGTATCTAGAGATTAAGGAAGATATGTATGGAGGGGAGAGGTTATTGTCATTACATAACATGAGCATATGACATTTCAAATAGTATCAAACATTTATTAAAAGTCTTTACCAGAGACTGGTATTGCCACCCACCTCCCCACTCTTCACTGGTCCATTATGTAGCATTCTGATGCTGCTGCCACGTCACCACTCATGTCTCCTCATGCTGCTGCTGTCACCTCCAGGCTATGTCACCATGTCACTCTCTACAAAAACTTTATTTGACTCTGCACATCCAAAAGCATTTTTTGAAAAAAACGTAAGCATAGGTGTACACTGGCAAGGGGACTAACATACATCTATTCCAAATATCAGTGGCACACTAAAAACTAAGTAAACATCAAAGGTATATAGGAATTTTTTGAAAATGCATTACTGCTAAGGAATTATGAAAACCTGGGATTCTTAGTTCACAGTTTTGATCAAAAATGTTTAAGCTCACCTCCCAATTGCGTCAAGGGGACCCCAGTACATGTGATTCTAACACTTAAAATTTTACCTCTCTAGGAGCCCGTTCAGACTAAAAACATCTCAGGGAGTGAAAGAACTTGTAATGAATAATCCCGCATGGTTTAAAAGAGGTAGGCGGAGTGAAAACAACCAATAAGTCTGCTACTCCACATACAGACCACAAAAACTTTATTTGACTCTGCACATCCAAAAGCATTTAAAAAAATGGGAGGTGAGCTTAAACATTTTTGATCAAAACTGTGAACTATAAGAACCCCAGGTTTTCATAATTCCTTAGCAGTAATGCATTTTCAAAAAATTCCTATATACCTTTGATGTTTTACTTAGTTTTTAGTGTGCCACTGATATTTGGAATAGAACCATGTCACTCTCTGGCTTGATGATTCTGCTGCCGCCACCTCAATATTATGTCATTGTGCTACTCTCCGGTCTGGTGCTGCTGTTATTGCTGCCGCCACCACCACGTTGTGTAATTTGTGCCAATCTGTGGCCTACTCATGCTGCTGCCACCTCCACAATCTGTCATTCTGCCACTCTGTAATCTACTCATGCTGCTACTAACTGACCACTCTCTCACTCGACCACTCTGGGGTTTCCTAATGCTGTTTCCACCCTCCACCACTCTATGACATTGCCACTATGTTTGGTTTTCCCCTTCTTTTAATCTGACAGACAGAATGAAAAGGACAAACACAACCAATTATGTCTAACTCTTTGCCACAGAGACCAATATCCCAAAACACTGAACTGGCTGGATTTGAGATGTGTGTATGTGAGAAATACACACACTGTATTTCAAACAGAGTTCTCCACAATAAGTAAAAAAAAAATAATTCTTTGCCACAGAGAGCTATATCCCAAAATAAAAAAAAAATTCTGATTCAGGAACATGTGTGTATATGATACACACACACACACACACATCACACACACACACAAACACTCTGTATTTGAAAGATATTTCACCCCAGTAACTCTAAAATCGGAAGTATTTGCAAGAGTGCAATCTAGTGCTGCTACAGAGATGCGCGTGCATAAGAGACAGTGACAAGTGACAGAATGTAAAACGGCTGCCCTATTTATAAGGCTATGACATCACAGAAGCTGGCTGGCTGCTGATTGGCTGCATGTCTGCACATGTTATTGAGGACATTCCTTTCTTTCTCCCATAGTTCTTTACCCCATGTCACGCCATGTGTTTGTGGCCTTTCTAGATTCATTACCACGAATCGCCATGATCTTCGGCTTCAATTAGAATCATATTTGTCCTGAACTTCAAAACGAATTCTACTTCGTCAGATTCAGTTCGCTCAAAAAAC
>JAODAL010063786.1:0-19062 GCA_025379985.1 Phyllomedusa bahiana
TTTGTGATGGCCACTCCAAAACATTGACTTGTTTATCCTTGAGACACTTTGTGACCAGTTTGGCAGTATGCTTTGGGTCATTGTCCATTTGGAAGACCCATTTCTGCCCAAGCTTTAACTTCCTGGCTGATGCCTTGAGATATTGCTTCAGTATTGCCACATAATATTCTTTCCTCATGCTTCCATCTATTTTGTGGAGTGCTCCAGTCCCTCCAGAAGCAAAACAACCCCACAACATGATGCTGCCACCCCTGTGTTTCACAGTTTTGATGGTGTTTTGAGGTTTCCCAGCTTCTCCTTTTTTCTTCCAAACGTAACAATGGTCATTATGTACAAACAATTTCTTCAGACCACAGGACAAGTCTCCAAAAATGTAGGTCTGTTCCTGTGTGCATATGCAAACATTAATCTGGCTTTTATGTTTCTTTTCGCGTAATGACTTCTTCCTGGGCCTCTCAGCCCATGTTGATACAGTACTCGTTATACTGTGGCTAATGACACAATCTTAGCAGCTTCCACCAGCAACTTTACAAGGTCTTTTCTTTTGTTCTTGGGTTGATATGCACATGTCAGCCCAAAGCAGTTTCATCCCTGAGAAACTGAACCCTTCTTCTTCCTGAGCAGTATGATGTCTGGACATTCCCATCTTGTTTGTACTTGGATATAATTGTTTGTACAGATGAACGAGGAACCTACAGGTATCTGGGATTTGCACCCAAGGATGATCCAGACTTGTGCAAGTCCACAATTCTCTTCCTGATATATTGACAGATTTCTTTAGACTTTCTCATGATGTTAAACAAAGAAGCAGTGTGTTTCTGGTCTGTGTAAAAAAACACACACAGCTGTGTCTCTGACTCAGATGTTGCAAAAAAAAACCTACCAGAAGTTTCCAAGGCATGACATCATCATATGGGTTGTCCCAAATTGTTTAAAGGCATAATAATCCTAGTGTATGTAAACTTTTGACTTTGCAGAAAGATATAAAAATGGCTTCAAAATTTTTCTCACCCATTATTCTGGCATTTGGCAAATATAAATAATTTTGGTAATCCTAATTGACCAAAAAACGGGTAAGGTTTATTCTGATTTCATGTCAGATAGTGAGAAAAACATGCAAATGTGTCTTTTTATATAGTGTATGTAAACTGGATAACCAAGTCAATGTTTTGGAGTGGCCATCACAAAGCCCTGATCTCAAACCTATTGAAAATGTATGGGCAAAGCGGAAAAGGCAGGTGTGAGCAAGGAGACCTCCGAACATGGCTCAGTTACTCCAGTTCTGTCAGGAGGAATGGGCCAAAATTCATACCTACTATTGTGGGAAGCTTTTGGTAGGATATCAAAAATGTTTGACCCAAGTCATACAGTGTAATGGCAATGCTACCAAATACTAATGAAATGTATGTAAACCTAAAACAGATAAGGGTTATCCTGCTTTCATGTCATATGTGTCTTTATATATATAGTGTATGTAAACTTCTGGTTTCAACTGTATACACACAACACAATATCAGCAGCACTCTATAAGCCCTAAAAAAAACAGTCAAAGGGAATATAGGAGTTTTTTTTTAAAGCTTTTAAAATACATAAAAATTTTAGGTTCGTAGTGTGAATTTTTTATCAAAACTGTAATGGCCCATTCACCACGATAAGGTGACCTCACTACAGATGGGGACCTACTCTAACACTTTAACTCACATTGGTTGTCATTCCAAATCCAGACCTCCATGGGATATAATTCTGATTTTCATTGATCATTTGAAGAATGTGAGGGGTTTGGAAGATGAACAATTGCATGAACAAATCAGTGACAAGTGACATTGTGGTGCATTGCTGTCTTAAGTGTGAACAGCATGTGAACAGCCCTTGTCTATAAGAAATAGGAGGGGATGTATGCTTAATGGAAATCTATCAGGAGGTTTATGTTGCCCTACTGGACAACAGGTTGTGATAGAAGAAGAGAAGCTAAGCTCTGTAAAATATAGGTTTATTTGATAGAGGGAGAGAAGCTGAGCTCTGTGATATATAGGGTTATATGATAGAGGAGAGAACGTGAGCTCTGTAATATATAGGTTATATGATAGAGGGAAGAAGCTGAGGGTCTGTGATTATATATGGTTATATTGTAGAGGAGAGTAGCTGAGCTCTGTGATGTATAGGGTTATATGAAAGAGGAGCGAAGCTGAGCTCTGTGACATATAGGGTTATATGATAGAGGAGAGAAGCTGAGCTCTGTGATATGTAGGGTTATATGAGAGAGGGGAGAGAAGCTGAGCTCTGTGATAAATAGGGTTAATGATAGAGGAGAGGAGCTGAGCTCTGGTGATATTAGGGTTATGAGAGAGGAGGGGAAGCTGAGCTCTGTGATAAACGGGTTATATGATAGAAGAGGAGGCTGGAGTTCTGTTTTAATTATGGATTATATGATAGAGGAGAGGAGCTGAGCTCTGTGATATATAGGGTTATATGATAGAGGGGGAGGAGCTGAGCTCTGTGATATATAGGGTTATATGATAGAGGAGTAAAGCTGAGCTCTGTGATATATAGGGTTATATGATAGAGGAGAGAAGCTGAGCTCTGTGATATATAGGGTTATATGATAGAGGAGAGAAGCTGAGCTCTGTGATATATAGGGTTATATGATAGAGGAGAGAAGCTGAGCTCTGTGATATATATGGAAAAATGATAGAAGAGAGGAACTGAGCTCTGTGATATATAGGGTTATATATTAGAGGAGAGGAGCTGAGCTCTGTAATATATAGGGTTATATGACAGAGGAGTAAAGCTGAGTTCTGTGATGTATAGGGTTATATTTCAGAGGAGCAAAGCTGAGTTCTGTGATATATAGGGTTATCTTGTAGAGGAGAGGAGCTGAGCTCTGTGATATATAGTATTATATAATAGAGAAGTTGAGCTCTGTGATGTATAGGGTTATATTTTAGAGGAGAAAAGCTGAGCTCTGTGATATATAGGGTTATATGATTTGAAACAGGATATCTGAGTAAAAAGCAAAGAAAATCCTGACTGTACTCCTAAGGAGACAGTGGAGGTCTTGCTGACCCCGCCCACATACAGTGGTTATTTATTTTAGAACGATCTTAGTTCCAGGGCGCTGTACATTCGATGTAGTTACATAAATAACATTGGTCAAACAAGTACAACAAGACTATAAGTAACTAACAACTGGTACATAGGAAGAGAGGGCCCTGCCCGTGAGGGCTAACAGTCTACAGGGAAGGAGGGAAGAGACAGTAGGTGAGGGGTGAACATGTTTGTGGGGAGGAGCAGTGCAACATGGTTAATGTTGGTTATAGGCAATCCTGAAGAAATGGGTTTTCAGGTTACCTTTGAGGCTAGTGAGCGTGGGGGAGAGTCTGAGGTGTTGGGGCAGTGAGTTTCAGAGTGTGGTAGAAGCATGGGGGAAATCTTGTAGACAGTTATGTGAGGAGCTGATGAGAGGGAAGCAGATTAGAAGGTCCTGTGAGGAGCAGAGATTGCGTGAGGGGAGGTATCTAGAGATTAAGGCAGAGATGTATGGAGGGGAGAGGTTACAGAGAGCCTAGTAGGTCAAGGTTACTAACTTGAACTGGATTCGCTGGGCAATGGGCAGCCAGTGCAGGGATTGGCAGAGGGGAGAGGCAGGGGATTAGCGAGGAGAGAGGTGAATCAGAAGGGCAGCAGAGTTAAGGATGGATTGTAGGTGAGCGAGGATGCTAGATGGGAGCCCACAGAGAAGGATGCAATAGTCTAGGCGGGAAATGACGAGGGCATGGAAAAGCATTTTTGTGCTATCAAAGTTGAGGAATGAGCGGATTCGGGAGATATTTTTCAGATGGTGGCGGCAGACAGAGGTGAGGGTTTGGATGTGCGGTTTAAAGGACACATTGGAGCAAAAGGTTATCCCAAGTCCGCTACTTGTGGAACCAGTGAGAGAGTGTAGCCATTCACTGTGATAGAGAGATCAGGTTGAGGGATAGAGTGGGATGGTGGGAAGATCATCATTTCCTCACAAGGTCGGGTATTTCTATTTTTTGTGCTGATTTATTTATTATCCATATGTTTATATACTGTATACCTATGGGGAGATCCCTTCCTGTTGGAATTCTTATTATTTAGGAGTGGGTTGTCTTTAGGCACTCATGCTTTCTGTGTAGTACCTTTGTCATTTTTAATGTTTTTAACCCCTTAACGACCCTAGGCATATGAGTACGTCCCAGGGCCGCTAAGGGGCTTTGCAGGCCCTGGGACTTTGCAGCTCCCCCCCCCCCCGCACAGCCGCCGGTGTTACGGCTGATCGCCGCTAACACCCGGCAGTAACAGCGCCGGCGGGTGGCTCCGCCCGCTGGCGCTGTTTAACCCATCAGACACCGCGGCAAAGATGGCCGCTGCGCACCGATCGTTACGGTTATCGGCATCAGCGCAGCTATGCTGTGCCGATCCGACGACCAGACACGGTGGTGGGGAGCCCTGTGAAGGCTCCCGTCACTTACCCTGGCCGGTTTGCCCCACTTCCGTCCGCAGACAGGAAGTGGGGAAACCGCCATCTTTGTACACCCTAATGCATTACCTATGCAATGCATTAGGTTGTATTAACAATCGCACCCCTAGTGGTCAAGCACCATAGGGGGACTAAATGTTACAGTAAAAAAAAATAAAAAATAAAGTTTTAAAGTACAAAAAAAAGAAAAGTATTAAAAGTTCAAATTACCCCCCTTTCCCCATTTTACAAATAAAATCATTAAAATAATAAAAAAGTTACACATATTTGGTATTGCCCCGTCCGAAAACGTCTGATCTGTAAAAATATAACATCATTTATCCCGTACGATGAACACCATAGAAGAAAAAAAATTCCAAACGCCAAAATTGCTTTTTTTGGTATTTTTACGTCACTTAAAAAATGGAATAAAAATGATCAAAAAAGTCGCATGCATTCCAAACTGCTAGCGATAAAAAGTACACTTCAGCCCGCAAAAAATGCCCCCTCACTGACGTCCGTAGGTGTTAGTCCAAAAAAGTTATTGGTCGCACAAAATGGCGCCGTGGCGCAAATTTCAAAAATAGAAAATGTTTGGAATTTTTTTACGGTACCAAAACATAAAGGAAACCCTACATGTTTGGTATTGCCGGATATGTAACAACCTGTAGAATACAGATAACACATTTTATTGACCTGAACGCCGTAAAATCAAAACCCCCGCAAACATGGCGAAAATACAATTTTTTTCACAATTTGTCCCACTTGGAATTTTTTTTGCGGTTTCCCAGTATATTCTATAGTAAAGTGAATAACACCATTAGAAATTACATCTTGTCCCGCAAAATAAAAGCCCTCATGTGTCTATGTAGGTGGAAAAATAAGAAAGTTATGGCTTTCAGAAGGCGAGGAGGGAAAAACGAACGTGTCACCAAAAAAAAACGCCGGGTCCTTAAGGGGTTAATATATTTTGAAGTCTTTAATAAAAATATATTTGGAATTATTGGTGTTTGAGGTTTCGTGTATTTTGGTAGTTTTTTGGGGCGGCAGTTGGACAGACAGGAGGGGTCAATAGATGTTTTCTTAAGGATGGAGGTGATGGTAGCGTGTTTAAAGGAGGAAGGAAAGGTGCCAGAGCTTAATGATAGGTTGAAGAGATGGATGAGGGCTGGGATGATAACAGCACTAAGGTCAGGGATGAGGTGGAATGACAGTGGGTCAAGACTACAGGTGGTGAGGTTGGATTTGGACAGTAGAGAGGAGAGCTTTCATGAATGAAAGGAGAGAAGCATGTTAGGGAGGCGCAGTGATGTGCAAGTAGAAGGGCGGGCCCTGGAGGAATAGAGGTAGGCAGAGGGGACTGTGGGATGAAGCTTTGTCTGATGAGATTGATTTTATTTTGGAAGTGAGTGGCAAAATCATCTGCTGAGAGGAGAGATGGGGGAGGAGGTGCAGGTGGACGGAGAAGAGCGTTGAAGGTGTTAAAAAATTGTCTGGGGTTGTGAGACAGGGAGGATATGATAGTGGTGAAGTAATCCTGTTTGGCTGGGGCGAGTGAAGATTTAAATGTATATAATGATTGTTTGTATGAGGCGAGATCGTCAGTGGAGCGGGTTTTCTTCCAGCGGCGTTCAGCAATTCTAAAAAACTCGCCGCAGCTGTTTAGTGGGGTCTGAGTGCCAGGGTTGTCTGTTGATTTTGCAGGTTCTGTTGTGTGTGAGAGAGGCGACCGTGTCAAGAGTGGAGGTGATTGTGTGGGTGTAGAAAGTGGTGGCTGCATCTGGGTCAGCAAATGAGGATATGGTAGAGAGGAGAGCAAGAGAGTCGGAGAGTTTGTGAGGTTTTGTGGGTTCCTGCTTGGGTGTACTAGATTTAGGGCAGGAGGGGCAGGTGGATTGGAGATGGAGGAGAAGGTGAGCAAGTTGTTGTCAGAGATAGGTAAAGTAGATTTTGAGAAGTTAGATAGGGGGCAGAGGTGGGTGAAGATGAGGTCCAGTGTGTGTCCATCTTTATGAGTTGCTCCAGAGGTCCACTGTATCGAATGGGATGTTAAAATCTCCCATGATAATAGTGGGAAAGTGGAGGAGCCAGGAAGCAAAGTGGTCAAGGAAGACGGTGGCAGGGCCTGTGGGTCAGTAGACAACAGCCACTTGGAGGTTGGAGGGGGAGTAGGTGCAGACAGAGTGCACCTCAAAGGAGGGCAGGGTGAGGGAAGGTAGAGGTGGGATGGGGAAGAAGAAGAAGGCCGATACCTCTGCCATGTTTGCTGCCAGGGCGGGGGTGTGTGGGTAAACTGAAGCCCACCGTAAGAGAGTGCAGCAGGGGAAGTTGTGTCAGAAGGTATCAACCAGGTTTCTGTTAGTCCAATCACAGAACAATAGAGGATAACAAACTGCTATTAATATACAAACCTACTCTAAAATTTTACTTTTATTAAGACTCTAAAAAAATATATAACCACATAAAAAGTTATGACCATTGTGGTAAGCAGCAACAACACCAGTAAATAGCTATGGGGTATGCTATTAAAACACAGTCATAAATGTATACAGATAACCTTTCCCTAAAAATTCCCTATAACGCCCTATAACAGGCCGGGAAACTGTCCCAAAAAGGACGGCCCAACCTCTGGTGGCTCGCCCTAATGAGTACCTAGCATACCCCTATTACAAAACTAACACACTATTGTAACCCGTGGTCAATATTCACAAAAAAATGGGTATCACTTAACCCCTATATACATCATATATTACACCAAATCCAGCTTTGGTCTCCTGCATCATTCATTCAACTCAAAGGAAGGCACAAATATCAGTAAACTCCTTTCCTGAATTCAGTTGCCAATATGTGCAAGATAATATATCATATACGACCTTATCTTCTGCATTATATCCTCATCCCAACGCGTTTCCCCCTCACAAATATAGGAGGGTTCATCAGGGGATCCAGACCACCATTATCAGATAAGACAGTTAGTTAGATATTCATTCGATATAAAACAAGATATTCACAGCTAGTGATAGCTGCTGCACGATGTAAAGATAGCAAGCCCTACCTTATATAGCACACTAGGACATCCGCAGTCAAGCGCGCTATGCTTGGCGTCTCCTACTATGCACTGCGCATGTCCGGGCATAATATGGAAACTATGATTACTCGTTAAATGCTTGGCACATGCGCTGTACTTCTTAGTCTCGGGCTCACTAGTTTCCTTCGCGCCTTGCATCTCAGTCTCAGCATGGAGATTTGAAATTACTACTCATTAGATACAGATGCTGTATGCCCCATAGACTGATGACCTAGTCATTATTATATCTTTATTCAAATCATATTAGATTATAAAAAGTCTAAATAATTTATAAATAGATAATGACAACCATGCAAATTGGACTTATTGATTAACAAAAAGATAAAAAAGATATTGCATAATAAATGGATAATTGGGTACATGGGCCATCATGCCCCGATATCAAACCCTTTTCATCAATACATTATTAAGAGCCCCCAAGTACAGATCAAATTAAGCAGCCAGAGTATAATGTCTCATTGATACTCTCAGTTTGCAAGAATTTCAACCTATAGGTCCATTCAGTCTCTTTGGATTTAAAAGGCTATTCCTATCCCTTATCGGGGCATTTTTAAAGGGGTTGTCTCATCTCAAAGTTTCATAGGCTGCATGAATGAAATAATGCTGCTTTGCCCTGTCACTTCCTGGTCAAGCTGTCTGTAATTAGCATATGAGCTCTGTGTATTCAGACCTGTGCTAATTAAATAAATCTCATGCTGTCAGGACCAGGGAAGCTTCTGATGTAAAGTAAACAGCAGAAATTGCTGTCTTTTGTCTAAAAGATCAGATAACAAACCCTTTTCATCAATACATTATTAAGAGCCCCCAAGTACAGATCAAATGAAGCAGCCAAAGTATAATGTCTCATTGATACTCTCAGTTTGCAAGAATTTCAACCTATAGGTCCATTCAGTCTCTTTGGATTTAAAAGGCTATTCCTATCCCTTATCGGGGCATTTTTAAAGGGGTTGTCTCATCTCAAAGTTTCATAGGCTGCATGAATGAAATAATGCTGCTTTGCCCTGTCACTTCCTGGTCAAGCTGTCTGTAATTAGCATATGAGCTCTGTGTATTCAGACCTGTGCTAATTAGATAAATCTCATGCTGTCAGGACCAGGGAAGCTTCTGATGTAAAGTAAACAGCAGAAATTACTGTCTTTTGTCTAAAAGAT
The DNA here is from genome assembly GCA_025379985.1 of Phyllomedusa bahiana. Taxonomy (NCBI): domain Eukaryota; kingdom Metazoa; phylum Chordata; class Amphibia; order Anura; family Hylidae; genus Phyllomedusa; species Phyllomedusa bahiana. Next base: position 8,720 of record JAODAL010063786.1, read on the forward strand.
CAGATAACAGACAAGCTCTCACTATCTGGAGTTTTGTGCTTTGTGATTTGTGTGATGTCATCACTCCCTGCTATCAGATAGAACAAAAAGCAGGGGGGGAGAAGTACACAGGTCCGTCACCTGGGGAACCAGAGAGAGCACAGAAGGTGATAAAATCACTTGTAGCTACTTAACAAAAAAAATGAACAACGCAATATATTTGGAAAACATCTTCATTTAGTGATCCCAACATGTTGAAAGTTAATCTTTGTAGAGAGACAATCCCTTTAAAGGCTGGTCTCAGGACTGAGACGGGGTACCCCCTCTCGAGGAATCTTTCTCGTAATTCGCCTGCTTGTTGATAGTAATCTTTCATTCTAGAACAATTCCTCCAAACTCTCAAATACTGCCCCTTAGGAATCCATTTTTTGAGGCTAACTGGATGATGTGATCCCCATTTCAAGAGACTATTAGTTGCTGTCTCTTTTTTCGATGAGTCAGAGTCTGAAGAAAACCCATACTGTCCTTAGATATTTTTAGATCTAAAAATGAGATTTCATGTTTATGAATCTCAAATGTAAATTTGAGACCAATCTCATTCACATTAAGTACCTCAATAAAAGCCTTAAATAATGCCTCCGTGTCCTGCCAAAGCACGAAAACGTCATCAATATACCTCCCCAATACAAGATATTATTAGTATGGGATTCCATTTCCTCTCCCACCAGCCCAGGAGTTGATTAGCATACGTGGGAGCACAAGGGCTCCCCATACCCGTACCCCTGAGCTGGTGGTAGACCCTGGGTCCGAAGAGGAAATAGTTATGTTTAAGGGTAAACTCCAAAAGTTTTAGAACAAGTCCATTGTGTCTCTCAAATTGCCTAGCTCTCACCCTCAAAAAAATATTCTACTGCTGTGAGGCCCCAGTGGTATGGAATGCTGCTATACAGTGCCTCCACATCTGCTGAGGCCAATTTCACATCCCGATCAACATTGATCCCATCTAATTTTTTGAGAAGATCAGCCGTATGCCTTAGTTAGGAAGGTAGAGAGGTAACAAATTCCTTCAGTATTCTATCTATATAGTTCCCTACATTCTGTATTAGGGAATCGATACTGGACACAATGGGGCACCCTTTTATCGGGGTCATGGCCTTGTGAATCTTAGGGAGTGAGTAATATGTGGCGATCTGAGGTTTATTAGGCAGCAGGAGGAGAGGAGTCCCTCATCCAGTCTTTTAATCACAATGTTTTCCAATTCCTTCAATTTCTGTAGGATCTTCACTTAAGATAGCATACGCAGTTCTGTCCTCTAGTAATCGACTACACATGGAGAAATAGCTTGTGTGATCCATTATTACAATATTCCTCCTTTATCAGAGGGTTTTATCACTATACTTGAGTCAGATTCCAGTGTAGTCATAGCTCTTATCTCCTGTTGGGTGAGATTCAAAAAATGATTCCTAAGTGGCCTCACTTTTGGGAGTGCTTCCAGATCCTTCATTGCCATCTTTAAAAAAATGTCTAAATTATAAATTAAAATGATATGTGTTCAAAGAATTATATGTTGCTTATCAAGAGAATATTAAATCTTTTTGGGAAACCCACTGTCTAGAGAACTATATTAAGGCTAAAATTGTCCCTAGATCAAGGTCACCACAGCTAACTAAAAAGTGGGATCAAGAACTTATAAACTCATCAGAATATTTAATGTGTATACTTCTAGAGGAGGAAAGAATAATTTTGGAGTCCACAGGGAAAAAATTGAAGGAAATAATTGAAAAAGCTGTTAAATTGAAAACTGACCCTGACTCCTCTGGACGTGAAATAATATTAAAGAATTCAGTGGAGAAATATACACAGAATATTAAAGAACGAAAACATAAGCAGTTTATACGGGACCTGGAGAAGTTTAAGGAGAGCAAGGCTTTTCCTCACTTATATGAATGTGAGCTTACTGATACAGATGTATCTTCATCCAATCCTGAGTTCTCATACAGTGAGAGTTACCAGAGTAACTACAAGCACTATAGGGGGAGGAATTATAGAGGAAGAAATGGTAGGTATAGATCATGGAACCCAGAATAGAGGGGGGAAAAAGGAGAGACTGGGAGAGACGATATGGAATGATGGGAGTAGACAGTCTCAGAGAACCCCAAACCCATGGAGCCCCGCTTCAAATACTGTGTCATCCTCTTCCTCATCATCTTCAATAACCCCTTTTTTAGACCAGCGGGGAGGACCCCCTAACACATTGAGGGAGAGTACAGTAACGCAACCCAAAAAAACAAAGAGGAGCAGAGGAAGAATCAGAAAATTAATTTGTCCCAGAGGACCCTAACGACAGAAGAATGTAATGTCTTATCCAAGGGGTTATCGTTTGTCCCCACAACAAAGTTTAGTGAATTCAATTGAGTGAAGGATATACAGCTTTTCATCTGAAAAATTAAATGGTTTAAATTCTTCAAGAATAATGACACACAAGTCTGTAATGACCTAGGAATCGAAGCTGAGGATCTTCCAGGGGTGAGGATTTTAGCTGGTCTGTTGGCGGAGGGGGATTATGGAGGTGGGGTAGGACCCCAAACTGATTTGAAATTAAAGAGCACCAGATCACCTCCACCACAAGACACCCCTGAAATAGACATGATAGCAATGATAGTAATGAAGGATCTGGAAGCATTCCCAAAAGTGAGGACATTTAGGAATCATTTTTCAAATCTCACCCAACAGGAGATAAGAGCTGTGACGACACTGGAATCTGACTCAAGTATAGTGATAAAACCCTCTAATAAAGGGGGAACATTGTAATAATGGATCACACAAGCTATTTAGTCGATTACTAGAGGACAGGACTGGGTATGCTATCCTAAGTGAAAATCCTACGGAAAAATTCTTGAAGGAATTGGAAAACATTGTGATTAAAGGACTGGATGAGGGACTCCACTCGAAGGATGGAACTCGTTTCCTGCTGCCTAATAAACCTAATATAGAATTTTTTTTTGAGGATGAGGGGTAGGCAATTTGAGAGACACAATGGACTGGTTCTAAAACTTTTGGAGTTTACCCATAAACATAACTATTTCCTCTTCGGACCCAGGGTCTACCACCAGCTCAGGGGTACGGGTATGGGGAGCCCTTGTGCCCCCATGTATGCTAATCTATTCTTGGGCTGGTGAGAGAGGACCCTAGTGTTCGGAGAGGAAATGGAACCCCATACTAATAATATCTTGTATTGCGGGAGGTATATTGATGATGTCTTCATGCTGTGGCAGGGCACAGAGGCGGCATTTAAGGCTTTTTTTGAGGTACTTAATGTGAACGAGATTGGTTTCAAATTTACATTTGAGATTCATAAACATGAAATCTCATTTTTAGACCTAAAAATATCTAAGGACAGTATGGGTTTTCTTCAGACTCTGACTCATCGAAAAGAGACAGCAACTAATAGTCTCTTGAAATGGGAATCACATCATCCAGTTAGCCTCAAAAATGGATTCCTAAGGGGCAGTATTTGAGAGTTCGGAGGAATTGTTCTAGAATGAAAGATTACTATCAACAAGCAGGCGAATTACGAGAAAGATTCCTTGAGATGGGGTACCCCATCTCAGTCCTGAGACCAGCCTTTAAAGGGGTTGTCTCTCTACAAAGATTAACTTTCAACATGTTGGGATCACTAAATGAAGATGTTTTCCAAATATATTGCGTTGTTCATTTTTTTTGTTAAGTAGCTACAAGTGATTTTATCACCTTCTGTGCTCTCTCTGGTTCCCCAAGTGATGGACCTGTGTACTTCTCCCCCTCTGATTTTTGTTCTATCTGATAGCAGGGAGTTCTGTGCTGAAGAACACTCTACAAAGTTTAGGATAATAGAGACCTTTGATGACCGAAATAATGAAGTGATGAGAATCTTGCGGAAGCATTGGGGAATCTTGCGATCAGATAAAGATCTAACTTATTGCTTATTGGAGGAACCCCAAGTTACTTTTCGGAGAGGAAGATCACTGAGGGACAGATTGGTTCGTAGCCACTTTGTGCCCCCAAAGTCGGGAGGCACTTGGTTGGAAAAAAAAACCCCTAGGAATGTACAGGTGTGGTAGGTGTGTAGCCTGTAGTTACTTATCTCAGACTAAAGAATTTAAAAGCAACATGACAGGAAAAACTTTTAAAACTCGTGATTTTATGAACTGAAATAGTCATTGTGTTGTTTATCTGTGTAGCTGCATTTGCAGCAAACAGTATATACACTCACCGGCCACTTTATTAGGTACACCTTGCTAGTAACGGGTTGGACCCCCTTTTGCCTTCAGAACTGCCTCAATTCTTCGTGGCATAGATTCAACAAGGTGTTGCAACGATGCTCAATTGGTACCAAGGGGCCCAAAGAGTGCCAAGAAAATATTCCCCACACCATGACACCACCACCACCAGCCTGAACCGTTGATACAAGGCAGGATGGATCCAGCTTTCATGTTGTTGACGCCAAATTCTGACCCTACCATCCAAATGTTGCAGCAGAAATCGAGACTCATCAACCAGGCAACGTTTTCCAATCTTCTACTGTCCAATTTCGATGAGCTTGGGCAAATTGGAGCCTCAGTTTCCTGTTCTTAGCTGAAAGGAGTGGCACCCAGTGTGGTCTTCTGCTGCTGTAGCCCATCTGCCTCAAAGTTCGCCGTACTGTGCGTTCAGAGATGCTCTTCTGCCTACCTTGGTTGTAACGGGTGGCTATTTAAGTCACTGTTGCCTTTCTATCAGCTCGAACCAGTCTGCCCATTCTCCTTTGACCTCTGGCATCAACAAGGCATTTCCGCCCACAGGACTGCCGCTCACTGGATGTTTTTTCTTTTTCGGACCATTCTCTGTAAACCCTAGAGATGGTTGTGCGTGAAAATCCCAGGAGATCAGCAGTTTCTGAAATACTCAGACCAGCCCTTCTGGCACCAACAACCATGCCACGTTCAAAGGCACTCAAATCACCTTTCTTCCCCATACTGATGCTCGGTTTGAACTGCAGGAGATTGTCTTGACCATGTCTACATGCCTAAATGCACTGAGTTGCCGCCATGTGATTGGCTGATTAGAAATTAAGTGTTAACGAGCAGTTGGACAGGTGTACCTAATAAAGTGGCCAGTGAGTGTAGGTAACACTATCAGGCAAGTCAAAGTACGCATCAATGAACATCTTGGTGATATAAGGCATAGACATGAGACTCCGGTATCTAGACACATTTGGCAGGAACATGGAGGGGATCCCTCGGTGTTATCCTTTGTATGTATTGAAAAAAATTATGTAACATCAAGGAAAGGAAATGTGTATAAAAGACTACTTTGCAAGGAGACTGAATGGACCTATAAGTTGAAATTCTTGCAAACTGAGAGTCTCAATGAGACATTATACTTTTGCTGCTTCATTTGATCTGTACTTGGGGGCTCTTAATAATGTATTGATGAAAAGGGTTTGATATCGGGGCATGATGGCCCATGTACCCAATTATCCATATATTATGCAATATTTTTTTTATATTTTTGTTTATCAGTAAGCCCCATTTTTTGCCCTCCCCTCATTTGTCTATTTGACAATTTGCATGGTGGTCATCATCTATTTATGAATTATTTTGACTTTTTATAATCTAACATGATTTGAATAAAGACATAATAATGACTAGGTCATCAGTCTATGGGGCATACAGCATCTGTATCTAATGAGTAGTTTGTAAGAGAGCAGTGTACCTAGAGATGGGCGAAATTCTCAAAAATTCGGTTCGCCGACTTAGCCAAATATTCAGACAAAATCCGTTTTGGTCCGAATTACTTTGGGATGAATCACGTTAAAAAACAGGTATTGTGCCATGCTTAAATATGCAGAGGGAGCCTGGTCTGGTCTTCATACAATGCTGTGTTTTAGTATGACACACATATTACTGCCACCGCTCTTAGAATCGCTTCACTCTAAAATTCCCTGAGCACTTACAGGGGCAAAACTGACCAAAAAACTGAAGTGGGAATGTAGCCTGATAAAGTCATGGCAGCGTCAGTTGGAAAAAAAAAAGCTGAGGGCTAAGATCCTACGATAGCGTCAAAGAACACAGTAGTAGGTTACTGAAGCCAGCACAGGTCTCAGCTCAGTAAGGGGACGTCACAGCAGGGGTCACTCCATGAGGCCAGAGCTTTAAACCGTCACAAAATATGACAGAGCCTGTTCTGTTAAACGCTGATAAATGTAGAGGCCCCCTGAATGAGTGGAGAGGGTGTCGGCAGTAATTTTGCTTTGACGTCTCTGATCATTTTGCCCTTCCTTTCATCCGTCAGTGTCCACTTTCAATCGGACAATAATCCATCAGTATTGCTAAGGCCAAAAACAAACAGGAGTTGATCCAAAACAGAGATGACCAGTAAATGGGATATTTGCATGTGTTCTATATCCACTCCTGCTTTTGGCTAGACAATCCTGATCCTTCCCATTTCTTTTGACAGGTGAAAAGAAGGGGAAAACTAAACATAGTGGCAACGTCATAGAGTGGTGAGGGTGGAAACAGCATTAGGAAACCACAGGATGTTCCAGTGAGGCAGCGGTCACTTGGCAGCAGCATGAGTAGGCCACAGAGTGGCACAATGACAAATTCTGAAGGTGGCAGCAACATAAGGAGCCACAAAGTGGCACAATGACGCAGTGTGGAGATGATGTCATCAACAGCAGCAGCATGAGGTCAGAGAGGGGCACAATGACAAATTCTAGAGGTGGCAAAAACAGGAGTAGGCCACAGAATGGCACAATGACAGAGAGTGGAGGTGACGGCAGGAGCAACAGCATGAGGTCAGAGAGTGACTCAATGACAAAGTGTGGAGGTCACGGCAGCAGCCACAGCAGCAGCATGAGGTCAGAGAGTGGCACAATGACACAGTGTGGAGGTCACGGCACCAGCAACAGGCAACATGAGGTCATAGAGTGCCACAATGACAGAGTGTGGAGGATGGTGGCAATACCAGTCCCTGTTAAAGATGGTGGTAGGCAGATGGAGAAACTGGCAGCAAATGTGTGGCATCAGGCGGGGGGTGGCATCAGAATAGCGGCTGAGGCAGGTAGTTTGAACCCAGACTCATTTCTCAAAGTTTTGGTGAGGCATCATGGCTGATGTAATCTGACGCCTAAGGCATTGGTATGTGGAAATCCTGGCCGATCCACGCCTGATTCATCTTGACAAAGGTCAGTCGTTCCACATTTCCGGTGGACAAGAGGGTTCTCCTTGGGGTAACGATGGCCCCCGCTGCACTAAACACCCGCTCTGATGCCACACTACTGGCTGTGCAGGACAGCACACTCGGCAAGTACCGGCCACACCTCCAGTTTGGCTGCCCAGGGGGCCAGCGGATCTTCTAACTGGGGTGGCAGAGTGCTGTCCAAGTAGGCCATCACCTGTTGGTTCTGGGTCTGCTCAAGGTCCTGCAGCTGCTGCTGGCGAGTGCCCTCCTCACTAGGCGTGTGAAGGAAGTTGCTCATCAGTGACTCCAGACTTTGGTTGCTGCTGATGGAGCTGGTACTGCTCCTACCTCCCTACCTTCCCATCGCAGCCGTGGCAGTGGTACGTGAGCGCTGAGGAACCCCCCCCCCTCCCCCGGTCAGACCTGACAGAGGATGAACGATGCTGCACATAGGCAGCGGGCAACTGACTACGGAGTTTGTCCTCCCTCTCAGCAGCTGGGAAAAAGGCTCCCATTTTGGACCGGTAGCGAGGGTCCAATAGGGTGGAGAGCCAGAAGTCATCCCTCTGCCGGATGACTAATCAGCATGCTGTGAGCCATCTGCACAAGTGACTTTAAGGGACTCCCTGCCTCCATCTCCACTGTATACTGCCACGGTGCTTGCGGGTCATCTACCTCGTCTTCTTCATCTCCATCTACCTCCTCCAGCTGCTCCTGCCCCTCCTCTCTTGTCACCTGGGTAGAAAAACCACTCATTTCACCAGACAATGCTTGTGCTCCAATGTCGTCCTCCTCCTCCACCAGTTCAGTCCCCACCGGACTCATGTGGCCACGAGATGTAGTCGACACGTCTACAGTCCCCTGTCCAGACAGATTTTTCAGCATCTGTTCCAGGAAATGAAGCAGTGGAATGACGTTATTCATTCCGTAGTCCTGCGACTGACAAATAACGTCGCCTCCTGAAATAGCCTCAGCAAACGGCAGGTGTCACGCATGAGCTGCCACTGGCTGACATCAAAGTTACACAGGGGAGTACTCCTGTCCGCCTGGATCATCAAAAAATCGTTAATGGCCTTTCTCTGTCATACAGTCGGTCCAACATGTGCAGGCTGGAATTCCAATGGGTGGAAACATTGCATATCAGCGTGTGTTGGGGGAGGTCGTTCTGGTGTTGCAACTCGAGGAGGGTGTGCCTGGCTTTATAGGAATGAATGAAGTGCATGCACAGTTTCCTGGCCATTTTCAGAATCTTCTGAAGATCGGTGGAAGACTTCAGGAACCTTTTCACAACCAGATTGAACACGTGCACCATGCAGGGCACATGGACCATCCCTCCTCAATGCAGAGCGGACTAGGTAATCGGAACCGTTACCATGGTTCCGATTTGCAGTTGGCACGGAGAAAGCCACACATCAATTTCTTGCTGCATGACGTAGAGCAGTTCCTCCCCTGTGTGACTTCGCTCGCCGAGGCAAGCCAGGTGTAGAACTGCTTGACACCGCTGTGCCCTACACATGTGGTATGATGGAGCAGCACTTGTGGGGGCTGAGGTGGTGGTGGAGGAGGAGGCGTACATTGGAGCAGGAGCAGCAGTTTGACAACGTGGAGGAGAAAGCGGCGTCTCCTGTCCAAGTTGTTGGTGTGGCTGGGCCGGAAGCACATTCACCCAGTGGGCCGTAAAGGACATGTACTGGCCCTGACCGTAGTTACAGCTCCACACGTCCGCGCTGCCATGCACCTTGGAACAAACTGATAAGCTCAAGGACTGGCCCACCTTCTGTTCTACATATTTGTGAAGGGCTGGTACTGCCTTTTTGGAAAAGAAATTACAGCTTGGAACTCTCCACCTCGGCTCGGCACAGGCCATTAATTCTCTGAGCGGTGCAGAGTCCACCATTTGGAAAGGGAGAGACTGCAGTACCAACAGCTTGGACAGGAGCACGGTCAGCTTCTGCACCTTAGGATCGTTGGACGCATATTGTTATCTCTGTGCAATCGCCTCGTTGAACGACTGCTGGCGCCATGAGTAGCGAGGAGCAGGAGCATCTGGACCAGGAGATGATGGCAAAGAGAAACAGTTCCCTTCTGCAGATGTGGTGGAGCCTTGACTGACTGCAATGGCATGCGTGCCACTGGGCGCTGCTGCTGCTGTTGCTGCGGCGGCAGGATGGACCACCACATCTAAGCCACTTTTCTCCCAGGCCACCGGATGGTGACGCTGCATGTGTTGACGCAGGGCCGGGGTGCCAACGTTAGCTCCCTGGCCACGCTTCATTTTCTGCCCACAGATTCTACATATACCCATATTTGACTCCTCCGGTGTCTTAGCAAAGAACTGCCACACCACCGAGTAGCTGATTTTACCGCCAACGCTCCGCACTGAGTGACTACTACCACTGCTGCCTCGCTGAGCCCCTGTGCCGCTACTTTTTTGGACCTGCAAAGCGGGTTTTCTACCCCCGTGCCCGCTTGGCTCCCGACCTCACACTGCTGCTACCCTGCTGACTCACGGCCAAGTCAACCAATCAAGAAGATGACACCGGCAGTTCTGGCCTCACCGAGTGACCTCTGCTGCGACGTCCCCTTACTGTACTGCGACCTGTGCCTGCTCCGGAAATGTTTATGCCACTGCACCCAAACGAGAGGTAACAATAGTGTAGGACCATCTGCCTGAGTTCCCATTGAAGTTTGGAGGTGGCTTAAGCAGTCTTGATCAAAAGTGTGAACTGAGAACCTCAAAAGATTTTTTCATGTATTCTGGATAGCAGAAATGCTTTTTCAAAAATTCCTATGTCCCCTTTGATAGCTTATTTAGTTGATAGTGTGCTACTGATTTTGGAATATGTATGTATATTACAGCCCAAGAGTGTGCACCTATGCTCATTTTTTCAAAAATGTTTTTTGATGTGCAGAACCATATATTGTTTCTAGTATATATGGGGAGGAGTGTCTTCTTCCATTTTGTTTTTTTGCACTCCACCCACCTTCAAAGGCTTTTTAATCAGTGCAGTGTACCTGTAAGCTGGTTCCTTAATTCCCTGGATTATGGAGGTCTGAATAGGACCCAAACGAGAGGTAACAAAAGTGTAGGACCACCTGCCTGAGGTCCCGTTGAAGTTTGAAGGTGGCTTAAAGGGGTTGTCTCCCTACAATGATTGGGT
>JAODAL010063787.1:0-19062 GCA_025379985.1 Phyllomedusa bahiana
ATTTCACTTCCACTTTGCTTTAACTCCTGTGAAACACCTAATGGGTTTAATAAACTTCCTAAATTCGGTTTTGAATACTTTAAGGGGTGTAGTTTCTTAGATGGAGGTCATTTATGGGGGTTATCTAACATACAGGTCAATCATAGTCACGTTAGAAACTGGATCTGGTCCCTAAAAATATGTATATTGCAAATTTTCTTGAAAATTTGAAAATTACTACTAAATTTATAAGCCCCCTAATGTCGTAAAAAAAAAAAAGACATTTAAAAAAATGATGCCAAACTACAGCAGACATATGGTAGATGCTAGTTATAAAACTATTTGAGGTGGAATAACTATCTGTCTTACATGCAGAAATTTTTGAAGTTTGAAATTGGTAAATTTTTCAAATTTTTCACCATAATTTGATATTTTTCACAAATAAACAATCATTTTTTTGGACCAAAATTTCTTACTATCTTATAGCACAATGTGTCACGAGAAAACAATCTCTGAATCACATGGATAGGTTAAAGTGTCAAAAAGTTATTCTCACATAAAGTGACACATGACAGATTTCTAAAATAGGGCTCTGTCAGAGAGGCCAAAACTCGCTCCGGCGGTAAGGGGTTAAAGGTTATTTGTTCCCAGGTTAGGCAGCCCTATCTGAGAGAAGTATAATGTAATGACAAAAGACCCTGATTCTAGTCCTTTATTACCTAATTTTACTTACCTGGTTTTACTAAAAACATCTATGTAGGGTCCCCTACTTTACCCTTCTCTCAAAAGTGGCAACCTATACCAGGTGACTGTTTCCTACTTAGAAGGGGCCTAACTATAATGGTTGTGGAGGTGGGCCCAAAACCCTGTATAACATATAAGTTGTAAAATAGATGATATGTCAGAATTAGGAGAGCCAGTTACAGATTAAGCATTGTGGCCAAGGAGCTTCAAGTTCTTTTTTGGTTATAAAAAGGAAGGAAGAGATTATAAAAAAAAAGAAATCTAAAAAAATATTATTTGTTTACTCAAAGGTGAATCTATTTCACCTGTTTCTAATTTCCTCTGCATGCATTGATATATACTGGCTAATTTGCTTAATTTAATGATAAAACTATAATAACCCTGGGAGATCAGATTTAGGAATATTATTGCTTAACATATGACTGTCACATGTAGATAATATATTTGAACTAGTGTGGTTTTAATACTGTGTCTGTGGTAAAATGCCTGCAGCAGACTGTTACAAGGAAAGTTAATACAATATTCATTGATTATAAAGTTTCTGAAGAATTAAAAAACCTCTCTCTGTTGATTGTCCAGTGCTAGAATTAAAGGGGTTGTATCGCTACAAAGATCATGTCTCAGATTATGGGGACCGTAATAATAAGCACTTTTGTAATTGGGTTGCATTACCTCAGTGACTTGGTTTAGTAGATATGAGCTTTTCTGTAAATCTGTATTCTGTTTCTGCTGCTGCTGGTCGGGACACGCCCCCTGGCTGGACCCCACCCCAGACACGCCCCTGGCACTGTGATTGGCTGGCTGACATTTCATTCAGCCTGTTGGGATACGCCCCCAGGAAGGAAACTCCCCGGCAACGCCCCTTGCACTGTGATTGGCTGCCTGCACACTCTGTGTTTTCTCCCCTCTGAGCTGTTAAAATCTATAGTGAAACCAAGGGCTGCTGGCTGTAAACTCTTCCTCCAGATCAAGTGTGAATGATCTGGGCAATGACTATCTGTCACAAATCTCCTCATATAACACAGTATTATAGAGTACTCGGTGCTCATGACAATGTCTCCATACAATGTTGGGGTGATCTAATTGTGTAAAAAGTTAATAAAAGCTGGATGCCTTAAGAATGAATAGTGTATTTGCATAATGGTACACAGTCACTAATACTGATAATACTTTGAAGATAAATAGTGGACTTTCAGTGTGGTATGTGCAACATTCATCAAAATTACATCTGATATTGATGTGTTGTATTACTTTTTTTCTACTGCTTATGCAGTGAGATATTAAGGTTTAAAAGAGATATCAATCCATTTACTTCAAAGCTTTATTCTCTTACTCCTCTATTCATTTTTATTTATTTTCTACTTTTTATGTTTTTCTTCTCTTCCTCTTAACTTTCTTTTTCTCCTTTTTCAACACCTACTTTTAGGTTGTTACACATTTATTTCTCATCTTTCTAGTTCTTTTTCTTCTTGTTTCATCTTCTCATGGAGACACAGCATATTAAGTTCAGTTTCTTTCAGTAGATTTCTTAACTACTTTTCAGTATGCATACAATTAAAAGGGTTTTCCTATCTGGCTGTTTCACAGATTTTGTACTTCACAGACAGCTTTAGGCTCCCACTTCCTGATCAGACTGTGGGTGATTCTGCAGCAACAATTGACATTTTAGATCTGCTTTTCCTAGCTGAGCCTGTTAGAGAGATATTGGTGATGCAGATGTTTTAACAGCAAGGCACCAGGCTACAGTACGCTAAAGGGTTAAAACGGAAGCCCATTCTGGACACTGCTATAGCAGAAAGCAGTGGTCAGCAGACTAGAAAACCTTCTATAAACAAACAGGAGGTAAGAAACTCTGAAATGAAGCAAAATCAAAATAGCAAAGTATTTAGTAATAATCTTTATCCAACTTTGCCTACATGTTTAAAATTAATCAATAAGATGCTAATATGATAAAGAGTTAAAGAGAACATTGACATACTACACATAATAGAACAATAAAACAGTTTAACTACAATTTGCAATCCATATTTTATATTGCACTGCATGGTATAGAAATAGAACCTCTATGTGCCTGCCCAGGATGTTTTGTATATTAATCATGTGGCATTTAATTATGACCAGTTGTCAAGCTTCTCTTCTGTATTTATAGTCAGCATCTCCAAAAACAGCAGCAATCCAGCTTTCATTTTTAAGTGTGAATACATTAATCAAGAGATTTAACTAAACCCTTCCAGATTAAAGTGCAGGCTTCTACATAGCAGAGATTTCTCAACAGGCTGTTATTTGTAGAAACACACTGTAACTTACTTAAAGCTAAAATAAAATAAAAAAAACTTTTGGAACAAATATATCCACTGAAGTCCATGACAAACATTTTGTTCATTGTCCTAGGTCAAAATGGTTTCTCTAAATTATAGGATACATATTTTAAAATATAAATGAAGAATAATACAATTTAATTTTGTACATTTTACCCTATATCAAAGACCTATAATACTGAGCATACAAATGTAGCAAAACCAAACTTAACAGATAACACACCGTGATATCATAGCACAAAATAAGTTTTATCTCAAATTTCGATCCCCTTAATGTTTGGATCAAGATGAATGGCCACAGCCAACGGTTCAATATTCAATGCAAACAGTAAGGGGGAAAGCTTGTCTAGTGCAATTTAAAATACGAAACCTAGGGGAGGAACCATGAGGAAAACAAATAGTAGCAGATGGCTGGGAGTAAAGGCCCCTCAATGCAGTGACGTATGGTCCTCTAATACCAAACCTCTCAAGAACTCGGAACATAAACGGCCAACTGAGGCGGTCGAACACCTTTTCGGCATCTAGGCTCAAAAAGAGAGCCTTCTGTTCCTGACGGTTGACCACTTCAATAAGATCAATAGTTCGTCTGGTATTATCGGCACCCTGCCGACATAGAACAAATCCAACTTGATCTTTATGGATCACATGAGGGAGCCAAATAGCCAGCCGATTCGCCATAATTTTTGTGAAAATGTTTAAATCTGCATTAAGAAGAGCTATGGGTCTATAACTAGATGGGTCAAGATGATCTTTGCCCTTTGTGTTCTCTTTATCTACTTTAAGGACATGAATTAAAATCTGATATAGTTTTAGGCCAAATTAATACAGAAATATAGAAATTCTGAAGGGTACAAAATGTTTTAAAGGTTTTTTTTACATACAAAGAGTAGCTTTCTACATGTAGGGAATGGAAAGTTGTTCTATTGATATTAACCTTGTCAGGAGATAAGAGAGATTTTATCTGTTCTGCGTGCACACAAGTTTCTCTGGTTACCATCCTGCTCTCCCCTTCTGACTAGACAGAGAGCAGAGAGTTACATCACCATGGTCAGAGGTAGCAGAGACCTTATCTCTAACAAGATTAGATTGTTTAATTGTTTACCTTTGAAAAACACTTGTTTTCACTCCTCAGATCTTTGTAGCTTTGTTTACACAGATAAATTCTCTTGCACTTATGTATTTGTAATGCTCAATTACTTGTAGAGGAGCTAAATATGGTTATCAATGGTATAGAACCACCCACAAGCCGACAAGGCTACGTAAAATTGAAACTGTCTTTGACTTTGTGAAACAGCATGGTGAGACAACCCTTTTAAGCGCCAGTGTATGTGGCCGCTAAGTAAAGACATTGAAAGACATTTTTATATTCTCATTAAAGGAAAATAAAAAAATTAAATACAGCTACTGTTTTGAAAAAGACTGGTTCAAATAAATCATATCTGTTCTTTCCACATCAAGTAGTAATGTCATATCAATGCTTAAAAGTTCACAGCACTCAAAAAGTATTTTTGCAAAGCATGTTAAGTGAATGGAATTATCCTTCCAATGTGTGTCTTAATATTATGCATGGAAATGAACATTTACAAAATGTTACATTATTTACATTTTAAGTTCAATATTTTTTTATGTTGTATTTTTTCTATTTTGTAATTATCTAAGTGATCCTGACATACTGCATTGCATTTTTATAATGTCCACTAAGCTTTACAGTAGGCTCCAGTTCTGTAGAGCAGGGCCGTTCCTAGGGGTGGGCGAGGCGGGCGATCGGCCGGGGCGTCGAGGCTCCGCTCACCCGAGGGGGGCGCCTCCTGCCTCGCCCTCCTGGAGAATCGCCCCTGACTCTGGGCGGTTGTTTTATAACAGTCGCACAGACCCAGCAGCTGACTCCTCCCCTGTATCAGCGTCACAGGGGGCGCACAGCTTTCACCGCGCCCCCTGCGACGCTGGGTCTCCTCGGTCAGCAGCTCTGCCGCTGAGGAGATCCCGGGGAGTTGCGTGACAGTTTAAGCAGCGTGATGACGTCACGCTGCTTACACAGCTCAGCTGCTCTGGACAGGGACGCGCGGACCGAGGTGAGTATAGGATATAGAAGAAAAAAAAACAAAGGTGGCGCACAATAGTGAAGGTTGTAAAAATAGAGATGAATTGAAAGAATAGGTAAATATGCTTACCTTCTGAGGTTGCGCTCGTATTATAGAGTCACAACTCTCATATGCGCTTGCAGGGCTTTGTGGTGCCGTAGCCCTTATCACAGCGGCCGCTGGTCTGATAGATTCCGGGGTTCAGGTGAACGCCGGATAGATGCAGATAAAAAGGTAAAATGGCAGACCCGGCGCACGTGGAATTGAGAAAAAAAGCCAAGGTTCTGACTTATAGAAAAATGTCTTTAATTCTTAAAAGGTGCAGGGGTATTAGACCCTCGCACCATTAAAAACTCAGGGCAATAAAAAACTCAACGCATTTCCTGCCATATACCGGCACTTTCTCAAGGGTAATGCTGTAATAAAAGTTGCTGTGATATTTAAATGGAGTGGTATTTTTGTATAGGTCGGCTGAGATGTCAATCAGCATATCAAAGAAGCCGACTAGTTGGATGAGCTGTCAATCAAGATCATCAGTGACAGGTTTTTAAAAGACAGGAGATAGTCGTGTGGGTATACGATTGGAGGAGCGGTACATCAATCAGCAATGCGGGTGTTAGTCTATTCCAGCCGGGAGATCTCCGAGGGGAATTCGCTACGGCAAAGAGTAGTGTTGCTTACATTTTACATTTGGCGTACATTTTTAGCATACATTTTTATGTGGTATATACATTTATAGAATAAACATAAAATAGTAATAAAAACATAATAAAAAGTTACAAGAATGATTATACTAGAAAAAAGAGTGAGAGATGTATTATTTGTTGGAGATGTGTATAAGAAGAAAATGTATCGATGTTGCCGTTTATAAAAAAAATTTTTATTAAATAAACTCTTTCAGTTAATAATGTATTGTGTATTATTATCCATGAACGTGCTGAAACTTGAATTGGGTCTATATGGTATAAAACTGGAGTGAAAGAACTAATAAAAACGGTATATCCTATGAGATACGGTAAAAATAAGTTAACTATTATTTGGACCGAGGCGAGAACTTTTTCGTTATTTTATAATTACTAACAGGGGCATCACTGGCTACAAGGGGGGCATCTACTGGCTATAAGGGGGCATCAACTGGCTACAGGGGCATCACTGGCTACAAGGGGGGCATCATTGGCTACAGGGGCATCACTGGCTACAAGGGGGCATCTACTGGCTACAGGGGGACATCACTGGCTATAGGGGCATCACTGGCTTCAAGGGAGCATCTACTGGCTACAGGGGCATCTACTGGCTACAAGGGGGGCATCAACTGGCTACAAGGGGGCATCACTGGCTACAAGGGGGGCATCACTGGCTACAGGGGGCATCATTGGTTATAGGGGGGCATTACTTGGCACAAGGGGGGCATCACTGGCTACAGGGGGGTATCATTGGCTACAATGGGGCATCACTGGCTACAAGGGGGGCATCATTGGCTACAGGGGGCATCACTGGCTACAAGGGGGGCATCAATGGATACAAGGGGGGCAACATTGGATACAAGGGGGGCATCATTGGCTACAGGGGGCATCATTGGCTACAGGGGGGCATCATTGGCTACAGAGGGGCATCATTGTCTACAGAGGGGCATCACTGGCTACGGGGGCATCATTGGCTACAGGGTGGCATCATTGGCTACAGGGGGACATCTACTGGCTACAGAGGGGCATCACTGGCTACAGGGGGCATCACAGGCTACAAGGGTGCATCTACTGGCCACAGGGGTATCACCTGGCTACAGGGGGCATCACCTGGCTACAGGGGGCATCACCTGGCTACAAGGGAGGCATCACCTGGCTACAAGGGAGGCATCACCTGGCTACTGGGGGCATCACCTGGCTACGGGGGCATCATTGGATACAGGGGGCATCAACTGGCTACAGGGGGCTACTAACTGGCTATAGGGGGCTACTATGTGGCTACAGGGGGCATATTACATGGCTATCATATGAGGTGCTATAGATGGGGAGTTTGTATAGAGATAGGAATTGGTAGAGAAGTGCTGATAAATTGAGGAGTCTTAAGATATTTGTTTTGTAAATTTTACAGTGAAGAGTCGTGAGTAGTCGTCATGGCGTCTGGGATAGATGGAAAAGAAGAAGAATAGTAAGAGAACAACTCTTCAGAGATGTCTCCTGTGAGTCACAAGATATAACTTTACTGTAATCATTTATATGTCTGCAGAGCCTGTGTTCAGCGGGTATCCATCATTGTATGGTCACTGTACACTGGTAATATTGGTTGAAATATTATGGTTTGTATTCAGTAATGGTCAGTTTGTATTATTCAGTCACTATATGGTGGTGATATGTGTTCATGGTGTGGTGGTATTATTCGGTCACTGTGTGCTGGTGATATGTGGTCTTAGTGGTCTTGGGATTCTGGTTGGTGTAGCAGTGTTATTTGGTAACTGTATGACTATTATTTAGTAGTTTTATATGTAGCAGATTGTGGTAAAGCTTTTTGTATATTTTGGCTTTGGTTTATGGTGATGCAATGTGGCGCACTGTGGCGCCATATGTTACTATGGGGGGGAGGGGCGAAATTTCTTCACCTCGTTCTGAGTGAAATTTAGCCTAGGAACGGCCCTGCTGTAGAGATCAATTCTCAGGCAGGATTAACATGACAGATAACACTTCTATTATGAAGCTAGAGACAGTTAAAACATCATTCACTGACAATAATTGATGGTTAAAGCCTTCTTTTTTCCTCATATAGCACAAAAATAATTAAGTAACTACCAGTTTACAACTTTATTGTCAGGGACTGTCAGGGACGCACACAAAGACACAGACAAGTGAGGCCCTCACACTGGTCCCAGCCTCTGTCCCTGCCTTTTGGGGAACCCGACTCCATAATAGGCCGGCCCCAACCGGAAGACTGATGGCTGCACTAATATAGATGCGACACAGACAGGACAAACGGACACAGAACAATAAACGTAGTCGGGCGGTCCAAAGTCAGCAACAGTACAGGCAGCGAAGTACAGAGACGTGATACAAAGAGGATAACCGGGGACGGTACAAAGTAGGCAACAGTACGGGCAACGGGGTACAGAATCGTGAGGCAGAGAGTAACCAGAATCCAAGCAAAGGTCAGAGTACATGCAGAAAGTAACAGACGAGAGCAGGCGAATTATAGGGCAATGAGCCAAAATAGCAGGCAAGGCCGGAAGGAAGCAGAGACCTTATATAGGAACAGATGAAAGGTAGAACTGAAGCAATAGGCAGAAGGAACAAAAGACCAGATAGGAGAAGAAGGCTGTCACTCAAGAAGGAACAAAAATTAACCACGAGTGTGTTGGAAGATTCCTGGCCACGGGCGTTGGCCAGGAATCAATTAGCACCCAGCACAAAAAAAAAAAACAGTTCACACTAGTGATAAGAAACGTAGTCTTAAGTAAATAACCATGGTTTACGTCGTACTGGCCGTGGCCGGCGACCAGAGCCAAAAGACGGGGGTGTTTCAGGCACAATCATGACAGTACCCCCCCTCCTTTATGAGGGGCCACCGGACCCTCAACAGAGCCTCTAGTTTTAGCAGAGTGGGTTTGGTGAATTTTTCCCCTTACAGCTTTGGGAGCATATTTCACTGGTGGGAGCCGAAGGCGGCGATATTTGGGTCTGGGTTGGCGTTTACCACTAGATTTTTTGATTCTCAGTTGCGCTTTTTTAAGAGTCTTATGACTCTTAACCCAGACTGTGCACAGTCGATTAACGGCGGATTTTATGTCAGTTTTGCAACCTATAACGGCGGAGTACATGAGATCGGATCCCTCCTCCAAGCAAAAGGGAGACAGCTCAGACGGAGAAGAACTCAGTGAATTGGTAGTCGAGGACACTACTCCCGGAGAACAAATATTTTCAGATTTCTTAATATACAAATGTATAGACTCTCGCTCCGGGGCAGATATGTTTAGCTTTGCCCCCGGAGTGAGATCTTTGGTGCAATCATCATGCTGGTGCGGAGGCAGATTATCAGTAACATCCTTATCTAAAATGTCAGATTTACATTCTGAAATATTGTGTGTATTAATTACAGCACACACCAAGGGATCAACAACCTTCAAATGAGCACCACATGAGTCACCCCATTTGATCAACTCGGTGGTCCTCCAGTCAAACACAGGATTATGGAGGCGGAGCCAGGGCAACCCAAGAATAATATCTGCAGCGAGTTTCTCCATGACAAAAAACGAAAGTTTTTCCGTACGCGAACCCAACATTCAAAGTGATCTCAGCAGTACAAAAACTTTATTCTTCCCCCGATTAGGGAGGTAGAATCTACCCCTGAAACAAGAAAGGGAGCACTCAATGGAACTAGTTCCAAACCCAAGGCCTGGACAACAACCATACTGATGAAACTAGCAGCAGCACCAGAGTCGATCATAGCTTGACAAGAGAAATTCTTAAAATTAGAGACCAGGGTTACAGGCAGAAAAAACTTATTACCAGAGTTAGGAGGTACCTGTATACCGGAGTTACCTTCCAGGAAATTACTCAGGCATTTGGCGTTTCCTTGAGGTGACTTGGGCCTAGTCGGACTGTCTTTCAGAAAATGGTCAGGTTTTCCGCAATAAAAGCATAAGGCATTCTCCAACCGATGTCTCCTCCTGGTGGCAGAAGATGTAAAACCCAACACCATTGGTTCTTCTTCAAGAGTGGGTGATGAGGATAAAAGAGGAGAATTTTCAGAGAAGGTAGGAGGATATTTTACAGAAAAATCTGACTTGAATTGAAAAGTCGACCCCCCTTGTTTTTCCCTGTGTCTCTCCCCGAGTCTTCTGTCAATGGTCACAGCTAGAGTCATGAAGTCATTTAGGGTCTCACGGATTGGATGGCTGACCATGGCATCCTTTACCGCATCAGACAACCCTTGTCTGAACAGGATTTTAAGGGGTTGATCAGATCACCCGGTCATAGTACACCATTGGCGGAACTCAGAACAATATTCTTCGGCCGAGTGGCGGCCCTGCTGAATAGATAGCAGGTGAGTTTCTGCCCATGCCACACGGTTAGGATTATCGTAGACATGACCTAAAGCCTGAAAAAATCTGTCAATTGAACTCCACTCCGGGGCTTCAGGGGGCATAGCTAGTGCCATATCCTGAGGAGGGCCCTGGAGGAGAGATACCACAACCGCTACTTTTTCTGCCTCAGTGGGAAAGTAGTTAAAGGTAAAAAACAGGTGACAGGATTCCCTGAAAGTTCAGAACCTGTCTGGGTTTCCATCAAAGCGATCCGGTAGCAGCATCTTAGACTTGTAACGGACGCTGGGATTCACAAACGCAGGGGCAGATACGGACACAGACGGAGCGGCAAGTCCAGGTACTGGGGTTGTTATGTCATCCAAACGCTGCGAGATTTGATTTATAAGTCCCGCCATACCCTGGAATTGGGTTGTCAACTCCTCTAGGCGGTCAGTGACCGACAAGTCGGTACTCATGTTGAACCGCCGGGAGGGTTGACTGGTGGTATGGCCTGCTATTATGTCAGGGACTGTCAGGGATGCTCACAAAGACACAGACAAGTGAGGCCCTGACACTGGTCTCAGCCTCTGTCCCTGCCTTTTGGGGAACCCAACTCCTTAATAGGCTGGCCCCAACCGGAAGACTGATGGCTGCACTGATATAGGTGCGACACAGACAGGACAAACGGACATAGAACAATAAACGTAGTTGGGCGGTCCAAAGTCAGCAACAGTACAGGCAGCGAGGTACAGAGACGTGATAGAAAGAGGATAACTGGGGGCGGTACAAAGTCGGCAACAGTACGGGCAACGGGGTACAGAATCGTGAGGCAGAGAGTAACCAGAATCCAAGCAAAGGTCAGAGTACATGCAGAAAGTAACAGATGAGAGCAGGCAAACTATAGGGCAATGAGCCAAAATAGCAGGCAAGGCAGGAAGGGAACAGAGACCTTATATAGGAACAAATGAAAGGTAGAACTGAAGCAATAGGCAGAAGGAACAAAAGACCAGATAGGAGAAAAAGGCTGTCACTCAAGAAGGAACAAAAATTAACCACAAGTGTGCTGGAAGATTCCTGGCCACGGGCGTTGGCCAGGAATCAATTAGCACCCCGCACCAAAATAAACCCAGTTTCACACTAGTGATAAGAAACGTAGTCTTAAGTCAAAAAAAACATGGTTTACGTCGTACTGGCCATGCCCGGCGACCAGAGCCAAAAGACGGGGGTGTTTCAGGCACAATCATGACATTTATACTGTATATCCATTCAGCTCATGTAAAGCAAATATCCTTTCCATGACACAATCGTATACCATACTGCATAAAGATTTTAGCTGGGTTTGGAGGAACTGCTGAAAAGTATGAATGCTTTCAAAAATAGAAGTTTATTTTGATCAATTAATATAAAAAGTTGTTAAGCAAAAGACAAACCAATATTTTGTGACCACTCTTTGCCCTACAAACTGGTAGTGATGATATGGACCCACAGAGTCCTGGTCTCAAAATTATCCAGTCTGTCTGTAATTACATCAAGAAACGTAAGAATCTGAACAAGCTGCAGCCAAAGAAGATTACTTCTCCAAGATGTTTTGAACAACCTCCCTGCCGAGTTCCTTCAAAAAATTATTGCAAGTACCTAGAAGATTGAGGGCAAAGGGTGGTGACACCAAATACTGAGTGCAGTATTTTTTCCACCCCTACCTGAAACTTCTGCATGGTTCCGTATTCAAAATTAGCAAAAATTATAATCCGAAAAATTAAAACAGCTTTTAAAAATATGTTTCAGTATCTAGATTTATTTAAAGAGGTGTTCACACTATGCACTTTCATAGCATATTGATAGAGTAGTCGAAGTTTAATAGATGTGGGTCTCAGCTCTGAGACCTGCATCTATCATAGAAACAGCCCCCCGAAAGTCTTGGCTCAAAATAGAGAGCCAGACTTGCTTGCACACAACTCTCAATTCTATTTTATGGGAGTTCCGAGTACAGCCTAACACATCACTGTACTCCTATAGAACAGAATGTAGAGTCTCAAGCATGATAGGTTCTCCATTTTGAGCCTAGGCTTTCAAGGGCCTGTTCTCGAGATAGGTGTGTGTCCCAGAAGTGGACTTTAATGACATAGTCTATAAATATTCCATCAAAATGAATGTTGGGAACACCCCTCTTGCAATAAATATCTTCCTTTAAGCAGTACTGATCCTGATTCATGATAATGTTTCATCTATGTCCATGATGATACCGAATGACCATGACGGACATGAATGTAGTTTCAATGTCAGTGCCTGGTGATTAAAGAAGTCTTTTTCATGATTATAAGAATCAGAAACATGTTAAAATTCACCTGAATACTACTGAAGATGACTAATTACTAATCAAAATTCTTAGCAACAGTGTATAGATTTGTTTGCCACTCTCTGCAGCTGATTCTGACAGCACCAATATGCGGATTTCATTATTTTTGTATATATTTTATCAAAATGTATCTTTCTGTGATTGTCTACTATTTTATCCTCCTGGATAATAAATAGCCAAGTGCTTAAAAAAATGTTCAGTACATAGCTGTGGAGTCAGGAAGACTTTTCATCTTAATTCAGTGTTAAGAAAGGTTGAGTGTCTCAGACAACTAGGTTATAAAGGCAACAATGTTTGTTTACAGCAAATCCTGATAAATTCCTCTGCTCTTATTAAAACTTTTCCTGAGGCTAATTTAATTGGTAAATCCTATGAGCTGTATGATAATTTCCCTACTCTATATTTTTAGGTTGTTAGTGAAACTAATGTTGACAGGTTTATAGGTAAAAGTGTGATAAATTGAAAAATAAAGATTTGGTTGAATTTCATAAAATTTAAAGTCACAACAGTCCAGATCTGAAGGTGCTCTAAAGTCACATAGATCAAGAAGTGTTTACAAACATAAGAGGTATTCATTGCCATGAAATGTGTTTAAATAAACATTTTTCTTTAAACATCTAGGCAAAGGTAAGTAAATTTTATTACCAAATACAGTTCTTATCTACTGCTTATGTACACAAGCTTCCCTAGGTTACAAACCATGGTTTGACTAGTGACATCACTCTCTGCTGTGTCTTATCAGCAGCGCAGGAGCTTGGTAAAGTTTCTTAATGGCAACATTTAACCTATTAGAGCTCTGTAGTCTTCTTTCCTGCTGTTTAAACCTTTCCATTACCAATGTCTCTTAAAAAAGGCTCAGCTAGTAGAAGCAGAGATAAAATGCCAGTCACTGCTGTAAAGTCACCCCCTTCCTGAGCAGGTCGTGTCAGTCTAAAGCTGGCTTTGGAGAGCTGGCTCTTTAAATCAGCCTGATTAGAAATCTTCTTTAATGTCACAGCTGATCAAATCATAAAGATGCTCTGTAAGATCTTTACCCATATCTTATATGGGCTGACATTTTATGTTCCTATGATAGATCCTACACTGCTTGTTTTACACCTTCTGTAAAGGAATACTTAAAGTGAACCTGTCAGGTTGTTCATGCCAAAGCCAATTTTTGCGATCAGAAGGGGCGGGCAGCTGCCAAGGGCACCGCTCACCTTAATAAGTGGGGGTCGCAGTCCAGGCGGGTATTGATACCAACCACCGTTGGCTAAGTTCAGGCGGTTGGCATCTAACTTTGCACAGCCATTTTAAAATGGACATGCAAAGTTCACAGCGGCACACTAGCTGTGCAGCTGTGGAAGGGGAGAGCTGGCTTTCGACGCTAGTCAGCTCTCCAAGGAGAAGGCAGAGATGGTTTATTACTGCCTTCCTGATTATTGAGCACTGTACATATAGATCATTTTAGGGTCCTATTGGACATGTGACTGCCAGAACTCAGTGACTGCTTATCAGACCGAGATCAGACCTGCAGTGGCTCCAGGGAGTTGTATTTTTCCTGTCACTAGGGTTAATATATCAGCCCCAGTTACAGGAGAAATTAGCAACAACAACAATAAAATTGTAATAATGTTTGGAAAGCAGAATATGGATATATAGGAACTTAAAGGAGGCTCTAACTATAGACCTTGCTGTTGTTTCTCTAAGTGTATAATAACAAACTGTTTTTTTTTTTTGAAGACTTTAGTACAAAGTGAAAGTATCCCTTTAAATATCCACTGGGGTTCTGTCATTGGTGGGGGAGTAGATTGACAGTGTTCATTGGCCCTTTAAATTAAAGTGAACCAAGTGTGCCAGAGAGCAGCCATGGCCGTGAAGTGGTCAGATCAATACATTTGGTAGCCATATATAGTGGTGCAGGGATAGGCAGTCACTGCATATACAAGCGTCTCCACTGCTTATGACAAATGTATATCTATAGTATATCCAAGTAGACTTTGTTTATTATGGTATAAGTTATGTTTAAATACAGTCTATACTAAACATATTCAGCTGAGAAATATAATTTACAGAACAGAAACTATCTCTAGTTCACACTGGTGAAGGTGAGGGGCTGTCAATGTGAATCTTTAGTAGCTTTGTTGACACATGCCTGGAATACCCATGTAATTTCAAAATTATATTTTAGTTTACTTGAAAATGTTTTCCTTTTTTGTGACAGCTATTTTTTATTCCCTGGTATCTGTAAACCTGTTCTGTGTAGTATAAAGGTTTTTGGAAATAGATCTTTGCCATCTTATATTGATTCTTCAGAAGACCATCTGTGGCTGGTTTAGATAAGAAGAATAAAATATAAATTAGAATTTACTGTGATACATTTTTTGCAACCAGTACATTGAGAAGATTCTCTGCCATGTACTTGTATTGCTTACATCAAAGTTTCACATACCTATATTTAATATTTAGAACTAGAAGCCTGAAAGGATTAAACTCTTACTTAATGTTAAATATACAATGCTAAGTCAAGATCACTTGGTATGTGTAAGCATATTTTGCAACTTGGCTATAGTGTTGCTATTTAAATTGAAATATTACAAGATTGATAAATGATGTGAAAAGATTTGCCTCAGACTTTTCCAAGCTGATACATTGCTTTTCAAAACAAGCCAAAAAGGTGCACTTGTAGTTAATACGTTTTTCCTATTTTTTAAATACCTTTTTGTTGGAATAGTCATATGAAAATAAATTCATTCCAGGTTGTCCTGCTTCTGGGTCCTCCAGTGATCAGCTATAATTTGCGAGAAAAGTATGTATGCAGTTATTCTACAACATACTGTATCTACTGGAAAAATTAAACATCACAAAATGTCCATGAAAATCAATGGCCATCTGTGAAATACACAGATATGCAACTAGATAGAGATCTTCTATCATCACAGGATATCAAACTTCGTTATTCAGCTTAGAAAAAAGACAGCTTAATTGGCCGTTCACATGGCACAGGACAAATCCCGGTCGGTTTATCCAAATGGTATTTGTCCGTTTTTTGTGCCGTGCACAGGACCGCGGGAGGACGGCTTTTCTCCACGATTAGCAGAGAAAAGCACTCCCGCTTCACATACACTTGTTCATATTCCGTCCGAAAACCAGACTTAAGAATGAACAAGTAGAATGTCTTTCGGACGACAGGTGGTCTGAAAAATCGCCGGGCTGAAAACCCGTGCAGTGGGGACTGCTTCACGGGCTTTCCATAGAGTCCCATGTAAAAGTTTGCAGCCGGTTTTTCAGATGGTTTGCAAAACCGCAAACCTTCTGACAAACCGGCCACAAACCTGTGCCATGGGGACATGGTCTAAGAGTGATTTAATTACTATGTACAAATAAACTACTCACAAAAAGTTAGGAATACTTTGCTTGTGGTTGAAATTTCAGGATGAACACAACAAAAATGTTTTCAAATGAACTAAATGGGAACATTTCTTAACTTTAGCATGCACATGTCCAACTGTTCACTGTATCAGAACTTTTTGCGCAACTTGCTGATTTCTAGCAAGGTGCTTAGTGACTAAATTGACAACAGGCGTTTGATACCTCTCCAGTACCTGACCTGGCTGATGCATAGAGCTCTTCTTGACGTCTTCAGCATCATTGGCGACCATCATTTCTGCTCAGAGTGAATCGTTTTTCATCACTGAAGAGCACTGAGATCCACTGGTCCCTTGTCCAGTGTAGATGCTTCCTGGCCCATGTAAGACGATGATGCCTGTGCCTGGTGGGGTGTTCAGGTCATCTAGCCTGCAGACCACACTGATGCAAACGGTTACAAAGGGTCTGACATGACACTTGATTGCCTCTCACCTCCCTTAAACGTGCTGGAGTTGTGTGGCATTCACCATCTGGTTCCACATTGTTTACAATGAAGCAGTCTTCAGTGTGTGCCAAAGGATGTCCACTTCTTTGCCTTTCTGTGACTCTTCCAGTCTCTCTGTGACACTCTAAGCTCAGTGACCACTTCAGAAAATCCTGCTTGAAGTCTCACAATAATGAGGTACTGCTGATCAATTATAAGGTGTTGTCTTGGTCTCATGATATCCAAATGTGAGCAGCATGATGAGGAGAACTGTTTAAATCCAATCCAAATTGATCCCCTAAATGTATTGGGTGATTCAGGGATCAAACAACTGTTGTGAATTTTGCCATTAAGTTCCTTTTAAGAGATCAGAAAGTTGTGCAAAAAGTGCTGAAATGAACAGTTAGACATTTGCATTCTAAAGTTAAGAGATGGTTATATTTAGTTCATTTAAAAAAAATACAATTGCTTTGTTTATTCTGAAATTCCAACTAAAAGCCAAATATCTGTAACTGTTTGTGCATAGTGTATCTGAAAGGATAGTACACAGATCTTTTGCATGATGTTTTTACGCATAGGCCTGTAACTATGACAAAAGAGCATCTTCTATGTCTAAATGAAAGAAGGTTCACCATCATCTCAGACGGAGATTCTATGCCTTCCTCTGGATCAACACTATAGTCATGGCCAAAAGTTTTGAGAATGATACAAATGTTAATTTTTACAAAGTCTACTGCATCACGTTTTATAATGGCAATTTCCATATACTCCAGAATGTTATAAAGAGTGATCAGCTTAACAGCAATTAATTGCAAAGTCAATAGTTGCCTAGAAAATGAACTTTTTCCCCAAAACACATTTCCACTTCATTGCAGGCCTGCCTTAAAAGGAGCAGCTAACATTGTTTCAGTGATTGCTCCATTAACACAGGGTGTGGGTGTTGATGAGGACAGGGCTGGAGATCAATCTGTCATGATTAAGTAAGAATCACACACTGGACACTTTAAAAGGAGGCTGGTGCTTGCATCATGTTTCTCTTCTGTTAACCATGGTTATCTGTAAAGAAACACGTGCAGTCATCATTGCACTGCACAAAATGGCCTAAGAGGGAAGAGTATCGCAGCTAGAAAGATTGCACCTCAGTCAACAATCTATCGCATCATCAAGGAATTCAAGGAGAGAGGTTTCATTGTTGCCAAAAAGGCTCCAGGGCGCCCAAGAAAGACCAGCAAGCTCCAGGACCGTCTCTTAAAGTGTTTCAGCTTGGGGGAATCGGGCTCCCAGCAGTGCAGAGTTGTTCAGGAATTTGGCAGCAGGCAGGTGTGATTTGATCTGCACGCATGTGAGGCGGGGGAATCATGGAGCAAGGCCGGGTGTCAAGGAGGGCAAGCAAAGTACCCACTTCTCTCCAGAAAAAAACATCAGGGACAGACTGATATTCTGCCAAAGGTACAGGGAGTGGACTGTGAGGATGGGTAAAGTCATTTTCTCTGATGAATCCCTTTCTGAATGTTTGGAACATCTGGAAAACGCTTGTTCGGAGAAGACAAGGTGAGCGATACCACCAGTCTTGTCTATGCCAACTAAAGCATCCAGAAACCATTCATGTGTGGGGTTGCTTCTCAGCCAAGGGAATCGGCCCCTCTAAACAGTCTTGCCTAAAAAACAACAATCCATGAATAAAGAATGGTCCCCGAATGTCCTCAAGGGGCAACTTCATCCCAACCGTCCAAGAGCAAATTTGGTGATCAACATTTCCCTTTTCCAGCATGATGGAGTACCTTGCCATAAAACAAAGGTGATAAACTAAATGGGTCAGGGAAAAAAAAACATAGAGATTTTGGGTCATACCTGGAAACTCCCAGATCTTAATCCCATTGAGAACTTGTGGTCAATCATCAAGAGACGGTGGACAAACAAAAACCAACAAATTGTGAGACAAAATGCAAACATTGATTGTGCAAGAATGGACTGCTATTTAGTCAGGATTTGCTCCCCGAAGTTGATTGAGAGCATGCCAGGGAGAATTGCAGAGGTCCAGAAGAAGCAGGGTCAACACTGCAAATATTGACTTGCTGCATTTTAAATTATTCTAACTGTCAATAAAAGCTTTGTTACTCATAATATGATTGCACTTGTGTGTCTGTATGTGATAAAAACATCTGACAAACATAAAAACCAGAGGGCAACAGATCAGGTGAAAATAGAAGATTTGTGTCACTCTCAAAACTTTTGGCCATGACTGTATACAGTAGGGTTATAGGTTGGACTTAATGGTTCTGTGTTTTTTCCCAGCCTTATCTACTATGTTACTATTTTACTCTTGGGTCCATCTAATTAATGGAGGATCTCAACTAGACATGACAAATTTTATTAACTTAGTATGACCTATTATAATGAGCTGTTTAAAACAAATGTTTCTTTAAAGTCCTATTTCACATCTTTACTTTGCAATTCTTATAGATCAGTCTTCTACACATTTCTGCAGCCTCCTAGACAAGCCTAGTATTTCATTAGCATTGATATGTTTTCAGCCATAAATTACCTCATGAAATATTATAGTTTTGCCAATTCTGAACTTTGCTTTTTAGACCTACAGCATCAGTTATGGTTTCCCGTTAGAAAGAAAATGCCATATATTATTTGTATACTGATTTATTATTAGTGATTTTTAAACATCTCCCTAAATCCTATTATATGGAAAAATTCATCAAATAAACAGATTTGCCTTAGCAGCCTTT
>JAODAL010063788.1:0-19062 GCA_025379985.1 Phyllomedusa bahiana
GGGGGTGGAATATAGCCCCTTGATAAAGAGGGTTTGGGTGGCAGATGGAAAAAACTGTCACAGATTTTTGGCACAGGCGGTGGGGGCATCAAATGGGGCTGGGCAGGTAGTTTGAATCCAGATTTAATTTCTCACATTTTTGGGGTGAGGCGTCGGTAAAGTAGCTGAGCCTAAAGCATTGATGTGGGGAAAACCCTTTGGCCAATCACCCCTAAATTTCATTTGAAAAAGGGTCATCGTTCCAAAATTTCCCGGGGAAAAGGGGGTTTCCCCTTGGGGAAAAACGATGGCCCCCGCCGCATTTGAACCCCCCCGCTTGATGCCACACTACTGGGGGCCCGGACAGTTTTCCTGCCAAAAAACTCGGCAAATTGGGGGCCACACATCCATTTTGGGGCTCCCCAGTAGTCCAGGGGATTTTCCCAAACGGGGGTGGCAAAAGTGTTTCCAAGTAGGCCACAACCCTTTTGGGTTTCAGGGTCTGCTTCAGGACCCTGCTGCTGCGGGGAAAACCCTCCCCTCCCCCACTAGGCAAATTAAAGGGAAAGAGGGCCACATGATTCCCCAAAACTTTAGGTTTTTTTTGGTTGTTTGGGCGGGGTACTGTCCTACCCCCCAAACCTTCCCCAAAGGGGGGGCCCCCGGAGTAGAAACGTGAGCGCTGAAAACCCCCCAGGTCAGACCTGTAAGGGGAGGGACGATGCCGAAACTTTTGGCACGGCCAACTGACAAAGGAGGATTTCCCTATATATTTGATTTTGGGTCCTCCCTCTCACAACTGGGAAAAAGGCTCCCCATTTTGGCCCGGGTAGGGGGGCCCCCAATAGGGTGGAGACCCAAAACGTCACCCCTCTGCTGGATGTGACTTTTTGGCTGTCACTAGCTAGGCAAATCGCATTTTGCGGGCCATTCTGAAAAAAAAAAAAACAAGTGATTTCGGGGGGCTCCCTACCTCCATCCCCCACTGTATACTCCCACGGTGCTTCCCGGGTAAACTGCCTCGTCTTCCTCATCTCCATCTACCTCCCCCCAGTTTGCTCCGGGCTCCTCCTCTCTTGTCACCGGGGTAGAATTTTCCACTAAAATTTCCCCCAAACAAGGGCTTCTGCTCCAAGTCCCCTCCTCCTTTTTTCAGCCCCCCAAGGGGAAATTTCCAGGGGGCCCCCGCGGGATGTAGTCGCACGTCTCCACCCCCTGCTAAAGACAGATTTTTCAGCATCTTTTCCGGGCATGAACATTGGAATGCCCTTTAATTTCTTTCCCATAGCCGGGAGATGACAAAATAACGTTCCCTCCTTGAATGGCCCTTTAAAAAACGGCAAATTTTCCCCGCATGAGGGCCACTGGGGTTGGGATCAAAGTTGCACAGGGAGTACTCCTGTCCGCCCGGATCATCAAAAAATCGTTAATGGGGGTTTTCTTGCTCCCTACGTCGGTCCAAATGTCCAGGCTGGAAATTTCCCAAAGGGGGGAAACATCGGCAACAGAGTGTGTTGGGGGGGCCGTTCTGCCGCTGCAACTAGGAGGGTGCCTGGGTTTTTTAGGAAGGATGAAGTCATGCCCCAGTTTTTATGGGGGCCCCCCCCTTTTAGGGAAACTTTTGACGATCGGGGGAAAAACTTCGAAACCTTTTCACACCAAATTGAAAACAAGGGACCATGCAGGGCGCATGGACCATCCCCCCTCGGGGGGCCCGCGCAGAAAACCATGTTCCCCCATTGTCCATCAAAAATGGTTCCATTTTAAATTTTTCGCGGAGAAAAACCACATATAGATTTCTTGCTGCAAGACGTGGGGGCAGTTCCCCCCCTGTGTGACTTTGTTCGTGAAAGCAAACCAGGGGTAGAACTGCTGACACCACTTGCCCACACATGTGGTATGGCGTATTTGTGGAGCGGAATGGTGGGTGGGGGTGGAGGTGGGGGATATTGCCCGGGGCCCATTTGACAACGTGGGGAGAAAGGGGCACTCCTGCCAATTTTTGGGTGTCCTGGGGGGAAAGCCCCTTCACCCAGTGGGCCGTAAAGGAATATACGGGCCCTGACCATATTTAAGCCCCAGACGCCACCTGCTGTGCCCTTGGAACAAACCGATAAGCTAAAGGACGGCCCCCCTTTCTGTTCTACAATTTAAAATTTTTCTGTACTCCTTTTTGAAAAAAATTACAGCGGGAACTCTCCATTGGGCTGGGACAACCCATTATTCTCTGAATGTGCGAGCCCACCATTGGAAAGGGGAGGGACTGCAGTACCAACAATTTGGGAAAGGAGTATGGTCAGCTTCTGCCTTAGGATGGTTGGACTTATATTTGTCCTTGCAATTGCCTCCTGAATATGCGGGCGCCAAGTATGAGGAGCAAGCATCTGGACCGAAAGGGATTTCAAAGAGAAACAGCTCCCTTCTGCAGAGGGGGGAGCTTACGGGCGCAATGGCATGCGTGCACTGGGCCGCTGCTGCGGGCAGAGGGACACCAATCGGGCCCCTTTCTCCCGGGTCACCGATTTTGACGCTGCATTGTTGTGCAGTGCCGGGTGCCAACGTTACCCCTGGCCACGCTTCATTTTGCCCACAGATTATACATATACCCATATTAGGCCCTCTGGTCTTAAAAAGAACGCCACACTGCCAAGTAGCTGTTTTTACCGCAACGTTCCGCATTGAGTGACACTCTGCCCGCCTGCTAGCCCCTTTTCCGCTACTTTTTGGACCTGCGAAGGGGGGTTTTTCTACCCCGGGGCCGCTTGGCCCTACCTCCACTGCGCTACCCTCTGATTCACAGCCACAAACCCCCCCCAAAGCGGGCTGCGCCGCTGCCTGACACCAAGCTGACCCCCCTTCCCTGACGATGAAAGCCCTTTTTTTCACCCGGCTCCCATGGGGGTCGGGCTACATCATCACTATTTGTTTTCATCTCACTGCTGTCCTCATCCCCGTCGGGGTATGAGAGGGGTGCCCCCTCACAACATACCCCCACCACTTTCCCCTATCATATTTCCACCTACTGCAAGAAGCACGGAATAGGCCCCCAAATTTTTCGCTGCCCCAATACTGCTGACTTTCCCTCCCCAAATTGTTCATCTTTGCATATAAGTGGCCTACCCAACCACATAGTGCTCGGCGAGGGAAACCCCGGGTGGGACGGGCGGGTTGAGAACAGGGAGGGCCCCTGACCCCTCCCGGGCCTGCCAACTAAGGGGTTTGCTGACGTTCCCCCAACTCTTTTCTGGGGTTGTCAAAGTCCTGGGGGGGAAAATGGAGACCTAGTCAACCAATCAAGAACCATTGGGTGCTGAATAAAAACAAACCCCTGATCTCCCCGGAATGTTTTTTGTGCCCCTGGGCATGAGGTGAAGACCTGCCCCCTCCTGTCTGACATACTTTTTTGTTCTAAAACTACAGACACTGTTTAAAGAAATATCTGTAATGAAAAAAACCACCCTGTATTTGACTCCAAAGGAACCCCGTAACAAGTTGGTAACCCTTGGAAATTAATTTGCGCTCCACAATGGCCATGGAAAAAAGTTTACTTGTATTGTCGTTTAAAAACACTGTGTTTTTATTACTGAATGTAAAAGCACAAACAGGATTAATAACCTTAGGATAGAATGAATCCTTACAGCAAAATCTTTCTTTGGCGGTGAGAAAATAAGTTTCTTTATTGAACCACAACTAGCAGAACAATGCTAAAATTAAACCAATGGATTCTAAATTGCGGGCCAAAGAAATAGAGCAACCTATAATAACCAGCTTTGTTAGCGTGTTACAAAGGCGTGTATTTTACGGAACACAGACAAAGGAATAACTTGTTAATTAACCTTCGGTGTTTATGAATTATGCTACAGGAAAAATGTCTTTTTTGGCGTGAAAAAGACGGGTTCTTTTAGTGGACCACACCAGCAGAACAACGCTTTAGTGAACACCCTGGATGTAAAATGCCAATAGAATTGAGCAACCAAAAACTACCCGCTTTGTAGCGAGTTTACGATGGCGAGTATTTTTTACGGTACACAACAAGAAGAGAAAACAAGTAGTTAATCTATGGTTATGAATTAGCTCAGGAAAAAATTATTTTTGGTGTGAAAAAGACAGTTTCATTTAGTGACCACAACAGCAGAACAACACTTAATATAACCCCATGATGTAAATTGCGCAAAAGATTTGAGCATCCAAAAAACTACCAGGCTTTGTAACTTTAATACAATTTTTCATTTAATTTATGGACGACCAACAAGGAGAAAAACTTGTAATTAATACCTTTCGTTTATGATTAGCAACAGGAAAATTCTTTTTTGGCGGTGAAAAAGACGGTTTCATTTAGAAGACCACAAACAGCAAACACGCTTAATTATCGCCCTGTATGTAAATTGCGCAAAAGAAATGAGCAACCAAAAACTACCAGCTTAGTAGCGTGTCCAATGGGGCGTGTAATTTATCGAACTCAACAAGAGAAAAACTGTAATTAATCTTTTCGGTTATTGAATTAGGCTACAGGAAAAATTGTATTTTTTTGGCGGTGAAAAAGATGGTCTCTTTTAGTGTCCACAACAGCAGAAAAATGCTTAATTAACCCCTGGATGTAAATTGTGCAAAAGAATTGAGCAACCCAAAAACTACCAGCTTGTAAGCTTTAACAATGGCGTGTATATATACGGTACACAACAAGAAAGAAACCATGTAAATTCACCTTCGGTTATTGATTATGCTACAGGAAAAATGTCTTTTAGTGGCATTGAAAAAGACGTTTACTTTTTAGTGACCACAACACAGAACAATGCTTAATTACCCCCAGGAATGTAAATTTTGTGCAAAAGATGACAACCAAAAACTAACCAGCTTTGTAGCGTGTTACACTGGCGTGTATTTTACGAGTACACAACAAGAGAAAAACATTGTAATAACCATCCGTATGAATTAGGCTACAGGATAAATGTCTTTTGTTGGCTGAGAAAAAAGACGGTTTCTTTTAGTGACACAACAGGAGAACAACGCTAATTTAACCCCAGGATGTAAATTGCGCAAAAGAATGAGCAACCAAAATACTGGCAGCTTTGTAAGCGTGATACAAGAATGCGATTTAAAGTAACTCACAACAAGAGAAAACTTGAAATTAACCTTCAGAGTTTATAGAATTAGTAATACAGGAAAAATACCTTTTTTTGCGTCGAAAAACACGTTTCTTTTAGTGGACCACAACAGCATAAACAATGCATAATTAACCCTGGATGTAAATTGCGCTAAGAAGAAATTGAGCAACCAAAAACTACCAGCTTTGTAACGTGGTTACTTGGCTTGTATTGTAACGTACACATACAAGAGAAAAACTTGTAATTAACCTCAGATAAGAATTAAGTCTACAGTAAAATGTCTTTTGTTGGCGGTGAAAAAGACGGATTTTCTTTAGTGACCACAACAGCAAGAACAACGCATATTTTTCCCCTGGATGTAAATTGCGTCAAAAGAAATGAGCACCCAAAAACTACCAGCATTTGTAGCGTGTCACAATGTCGTGTATTTTACGGTACAGACCAAGATGAAAAACTTGTAAATTAATCCTTCGGATTAAGAATTAGGCTACAGGAAATATGTATTTTTTGGCGTGAAAAAGAAGGTCCTCTTTTAAGTGTCCACAGACAGCAGAAGCACACGCTTATTTTATCACCCTGATGTAAATTGTGCAAAAAGAATATGTAGCAACCAAAACTATCAGCTTATAGCGTTTTACAATGGCGTGTAATTTTACTGGTACTACAACAAGAGCAAAACTTTGTAATTAACCTTCGGATTATGAATTATGCTACAGTAAAAAATGTCTTATTTTTGGCATTGAAAAAGACGGTTTTCATTTAGTGACACAACAGCAGAACAATGCTTAATTATACCCCAGGATGTAAAATGTGCAAAAGAATTGAGCACCAAAAACTACCAGCTTTGTTATCGTGTTACTATGGCGTGTATTTTACGGTATCACAACAAAGAAAAACGTGTAATTAACTTCGGTTATGAATTAGGCTACAGTAAAAATGTCTTAATTGGCGGTGAAAAAGACGGTTACTTTATAGTGACACAACAGCAGAACAACCGCTTTATTAACCCCAGAATGTAAAATTGCGCAATAAGAAATGAGCAACCAAAAACTGCCAGCAATGTAGGTGTTACAATAGCTTTATTGTACGGTACACAACAAAAAAAAACAACTTGTAATTACCTTCTGGTTTATGAATTTAGGATACAGGAAAACTAAGCCTTTTTTTGCGGTGAAAAAAGAAACGTGTTTCTTTTATTGACCACAACAGGCTAGAACAAAGACGCTTAATTAACCTCCAGGAATGTAAATTTGCGCAAAAGAATTGAGCACCCAAAAACTACCAGCTTAGTAAAGAATACAAATGGCGTGTATGGTACGGTACACAACAAGAAGAAAAATCTTTTAATTAACCTTCATTATGAATTAAGGATACAAGAAAAATACCTTTTTTTTGCGTGAAAAAGGACGGTTTTCTTTTAGAGACCAACAACACAGAAACAAAGCTTAATTAACCCCTGGATGAAAATTGCGCAAAAGAATTGAAAACCAAAACTACCCGAGCTTTGTAAACGTGGTTACAATGGCGTGTATTGTACGGACACAAACAGGAGAAAAAATTGTAATTAACCTTCGATATATGAATTAGCTACATGAAAATGTCATTTTTGGCGGTTAAAAAGACGGTTTCTTTTAGTGACCACAACATCATAACAACGCTTAATTTTTCCCCCTGGATTTAAATTGCGCAAAGAGAAGAGCAAACAAAAACTAACAGCTTTGTAGCGTTTCACAATGGCGTGTATTTTAGGTACAAACAAGAGAAAACATTAATTAAGTCTTCGTTAATGAATTATGCTAACAGGAAAAATTGTTATTTTTTTGGCGTGAAAAAGATGGTCTCTTTAGTGAACCACAAACACAGAACAACGCTTTATTAACCCCTGGATGTAAATTGTGCAAAAGAATTGAGCAACACCAAAAACTACCAGCTTTGTATCGTTTTACCATGGCGTTGTATTTTACGGAACACAACAAGATAAAACTTGTAATTAACCATTACGGTTATGAATTATGCACAGGAAAAATGGCTTTTTGGCATTGGAAAAGACGGTTTGTCTTTTAAGTGCGCCACAACAGCAGAACAATGCATAATTAACCCCAGGATGTAAATGGTGCAAAAGAATTGAGCACATCGCTAAAAAACTACTAAATTTTTAGCGTGTGTATACATATGGGCGTGTATTTTACGGTACCACAACAAGAGAAAAACTTGTAAGTAACCCATCGGATATGATTTGTTACAGGAAAAAATGTCTTTATTGGCATTGAAAAAGATCGGTTTCCTTATTAGTGATCCACAACAGCAGAACAACGCCTTAATTAACCCCAGGATGTAAATTGTGCAAAAGAATTGAGCAACCCAAAACACCAGCTTTGTAACGTTTTACAATGGGTGTATTGTACGGTACACAACAAGAGAAAAACATGTTAATTAATACCTTCGTTTATGAATTTAGGCTACAGAAAAAATTTCTTTTTTAGGCGGTTAAAAAAACCTGTTTTCTTTTAAGTGACCACAACAGCAGAAACTAAACTCTAAATAACCCCAGTATTTAAATTTGCGCAAAAGAATTGAGCGAACCAAAAAATACCATGCTTTGTAGCGTGTAACAATGGCGTGTATTTTAACGGCACACAACAAGAGAAAAAACTTGTAATTAACCTTGCGGCTTTATGAATTAGGCAACAGCAAAAATCTATTTTTTTGGCATTGAGAAAAAGACTGTTCTTTTATGACGCACAATAGCAAACAATGCTTATTAACCCCTGGATTTAAATTGGTTAAAAGAACTGAGCAATCCAAAAACTACCAGCTTTGTAACTGTGTTACAATGGCGTGTATTGAACGGTACACAACAAAGAAAAACCTTGTAATTCACCTTCGTCCATGAATTAGGCTACAGGAAAAATGTTTGATTTGGCGGAGAAAAAGACGTTTCTTTTAGTGACCACAACAGCAGAAACAACGCTTAATTATCCCCAGGATGTAAATTGCGCAAAAGAATTGAGCAACCCAAAAACTACCAGCTTTGTACGTGTTTACTATGGCCTTGTAATTTTACGGTACATCAACAAGAGAAAAACTTGTAATTATACCTTCGGTCAGTGATTAGGCTACAGGAAAAATCTATTTTTTGGCATTGAAAAAGACGTTTTATCTTTTATTGACACCAATAGCAGAACAAGTGCTTAATTAACCCCTGATGTAAATTGTTTAAAAGAACTGAGCAACCAAAAACTCCACTTTGAGATAAACAGTACAATGGCTTGAAATGATAAACGGTACACAACAAGAAAAAAAACTGTAATTCACCTTTCGTACCATGAATTTGATGCACAGGAAAAAAAATGTTGTTTTGCGTGAAAAAGACTTGTTTCTTTTAGTGACACAACAGCAGAACAACGCTATAATTAAACCCC
The DNA here is from genome assembly GCA_025379985.1 of Phyllomedusa bahiana. Classification (NCBI taxonomy): domain Eukaryota; kingdom Metazoa; phylum Chordata; class Amphibia; order Anura; family Hylidae; genus Phyllomedusa; species Phyllomedusa bahiana. The sequence goes on from JAODAL010063788.1 coordinate 8,507, forward strand.
TGACAGTAAATTGCGCAAAAAATTGAGCAACAAAACGTACCAAGCTTTGAAGCGTGTTACATGGCGTGTATATTACGGTACATGACAACAAGAAAAATCTTGTAATTAATCTTTATGTTATAATTAGGCTACAAGGAAAAATAGTATTTTATTGTGTTGTAAAAAGACGGTTTCTTTTAGTGACCACAACAACAGAACAACACTTGAATTAACCCCGGTTGTAAATGGCGCATAATAATTGAAGGCAAGCCAAAAGACTACCAGCTTTGTAACGGTGTTTACAAAAGGCATGTATATTTTTTGGTACACAACAAGAGAAAAACTGAATTAACCTACGGTTAAGAATTAGGTCTACAGGATAAATGTCTTTATATGGAGCGGTGAAAAAGACGGTTTTCAGTTTAGTGACCAGCAACAGCAGAACAACTCTTAATTATCCCTGGATGTATGATTGCGCAAAAGAAAATGCGCAAACCAAAAACTACCAGCTTTGTAGCGTTTCACAATGCGTGTATTTTAACGGTACAGAACAAGAGAAACAACTTTGTTAATTAATACATCGTTATGAATAGAGCTACAGAGGAAAAAAGTAGTTTTTTAGCTGTGAAAAAGAAGGTCTCTTAATGTCCCACAACAGCAGAACAATGCTTAATTAACCCCTGGATGTAATTGTGCAAAAGATATGAGCAAACGCCAAAAAACTACCAAGCATTTTGCGTATTACACATGGAGTTAGTTTAACGGTACCACAACAAGAAGAAAAACATGTAATTAACCTACGTATTATGAATTTATGCTACAGGAAAAATGTCCTATTTGGCAATTGAAAAAGACGAGGTTTTCTTTTAGGGACCACAACAGCAAGAACAATGCGTAATTAACCCAGGATTGTAAAATGTGCAAAAGAATTGGAGCAATCCAAAACACCAGCTTTGTATCGATGTTTACAAATGGCGTGTATTTTTAACGGTACACAACAAGAGAAAAACTTGTAATTAACTTCGGTCATATGATTTAGTCTACAGGAAAAAGAGTCTATTTGGCGTTGAAAAGACGGTTTACCCTTTTAGTGACACACACAGTCAGAACAACTGCTTAATTAACCCCAATGATGTAAATTGCGCAAAGAATTGACAACCAAAAACGTGCCGTAGCTTTGTAGCTGAGTACAATAGCTTTATTGTACGCGTCCTCAACAAGAGAAAAACTTGTAATTAACCTTCATTATGAATTAGGATACAGGAAAAATACCTTTTTTTGCGGTTGAAAAAGACGGTTTCTTTTAGTGACCACATTACAGCTAGAACATGCTTAATTTAACCCTGTATGTAAATGTCGCAAAAGAATTGAGCAAACCAAAAACTACAGCAATTGAAACTTGTTACAATGGCGATTGTATTGTACGGTACACAACCAGAACAAAACTTGTAATTAACCTTCGGTTATGAATTTATCTACAGGAAAAATGTATTTTTTGGCATTGAAAAATACGGTTTTCTTTATAGTACCACAAACAGCAAACAACACTTATTAACCCCTGGATGTAAATATGCGCAACAAGAAAAGATCAAAAAACAAAAACTACCATGCTTTGTAACGTGTTACAATGCGTGTATGATACGTACAGAACAACAAGAGAAAAACTTGTAATTAACCTTCGTTTTATGAATTAGGCTACAGGAAAAATTACTTTTTTTGCAGGTAAAAAACATTTCGTTAAGTGACCACAACAGCAGAACAACGCTTAATTAACCCCATGATGTAAATTGCGCAAAAGAATTGAGCAAACCTAAAACAACCATCTTTTGAGTACGTGTATACAAATTGCTGGTGTATTTTCCGTACACATCAAAGAAAAACTTGAAATTAGACCTTCTGTTCCATGAATTAGGCTACAGGAAAAATTATTTTTTTGTGCATAGAAAAAGACGGTTTCTTAGTGACCGACAATAGCTAGAACAATGCTTAATTAACCCCTGTGTAAAATGTAGTAAAGTAACTGAGCAACCAAAAACTACCTACTTGGTAAACGTAGATACATTGTGCGTGTATTGTACTGGTACACAACAAGTTAAAAACATGTAAAACACCTTCGGTTCATGAATTAGGCTACCGAAAAATGTTATTGTATTTGGCGTGAAAAGAGACGTTTCTTTTAGTGACTCACAACAGCAAAACAAGCGGCTTAATTAACCCCAGGATGTAAATTGCGCAAAAGAATTGACAATCCAAAACCTACCAGCTTTGTAGTCGAGTTACAATTGGCGTGTATTTTACGTAACACAACAAGAGAAAGAACTTTAATGTAACCTATCGGAGCTCATTCGAATTAAGCTACAGGAAAAATGAATTTTTTGGCATGAAAAAGACTTACTTATAGTGAACCACAATAGCAGAACAATGCTTAATTTTAAAAAACCCCCCCCCTGGATGTAAAATGGTATGAAAAGACTGAGGCAACCAAAAACCTACCATTCTTTGTAACGTGTGTACAATGCGTAGGTATTGTAGCGTACACAACAAGAGAAAAACTTGTAATTCACCTTCGTCCATGAATTATGTCTACATGAAAATGTTAGTTATTGGCGGTGAAAAAGACGGTTTCTTTAGTGACCACAACACAGAACAAACGCTTTAATTAAGCCCCAGGGAATGTAAATGTGTCGCAAAAGAATTTATGCAACCAAAAACTACCAAGCTTTGTACAGTGTTTACAATGGCGTGTATTTTACGTACACTAACAAAGAAAAACTTTAATTAACCATTGCGGTATCATGAATTAGGCTACGAGGGAAAAAATTTCTTTTTTTGGCGGTGAAAAAGACGGTGTTTACTTTAGTGACCACAACAGATCAAACAATGCTTAATACCCCTGGATGTAAATTGCTCAAAAGAATAGAGCAGCCAAAAAATTGAAGTGGCCATTGGATGTGAAAAACTGCTTTTCATTAAATGAATACAACAGTAACAGGCTTAGATTTAACCCTCTAGGAATTCAATCTGCTGTGAGCAGATAGCATTAAAATGTATAGCAGCTGACCTTCAGTTCCAATTCCCCACAAAATCAGAAATTAGAACTTTAAGAGAACAGTCTCTGAGACAAGCAGTGACGACCCACAAAAATCGCTGTATAAAAATGAATATTGTTAAGTAAGAGACATCATAAGCAGCCGCGGCAAGCACCTTCCCTACTCAGTACAGTGAGAGCGGTAATTAGCTCCCAGCGTCACGCCCTGACTTATATAGGAGCTTTTACTCACAGAATCCCCGCCGGTCACTGATTGGGCTCATCTCTGCACAATGTCAATGTAGTGCTATTCCCTTCTTCCACCCAGAGTTCCTTTGTCCCATGTAACGCCATGTGCTCCGCACCATTTTAATCATCAAAAGCACGCTTCATGTTCATGCGAATTTACCCCAAACTTTGACTTTGTTCAGAATCAGAATTTTCCTGAAATTCTAAAATTGAATTCCACATTGTTAGAATCGGATTCGCCCATTCTCTATTTATAAAACATTTAGTGGAGAGATCAGGGGCTTAGCTTAAAACTCATATGCCCTGGTGCAAAATCTTCAGCTTGAGCCCTCTCCCCTTAAGCAAGCTTTATGCTCATGAAGAGCCGTGAACTACTCTCTTAATTATGCCTGCAGTTTAGTACATGCCCCCCCCCCCCCCCCCTGAAAATTATTCCTCAAAAAAAATGATCCACATATACCAAATAAAAAGAAAAGGACTACATACAACACATTTTACATTATATGTTCCAGTCCTTTTCACCTAAATAATTCATAATTTCCACTTAAAACCCCATTAAAAAAAAATAATAATTTGGTACAATTTTCCAAGAGTAAAACGTTTAATTTTGCTCTGCTGAGGTCTGTTTAAGGGCTTATATTTGCCGGATAATTTGATGTATTCAATTGTACGTGTTCTTTTGTTTTAGGAAAAAGGAGTTTTGAGTTAATACAAATTATTATGTATTAATTGCCAGTGCCAAGTGTGCCTATAATTACTGCCTCGGGTAGTTTTTCCTAGTATGGCAGAACCGAAGGACCATTATTTGACCTCCAGCCCTGTCATGGTGACAATTGTTTGCAGAGAATGATGACTCAAAAGGAAGGCCCCGGCCTGCTCCCTAATGTTAAATCACATGGATGTCGCAGCCACTAGTGACCTTAGCATCTAAGGGGTAAATGGCCGAGATTTGGGAGGTATCGTGAATCCCCACAGTATAAGCCAGCACTAATACAGTCACTAAATTGATCACAACAATGACTGAGTCCCCTTTGTAACCACAATGCAGCTATATGTCTTTTTGGTAAAGGGGAGCATGGGATGGGGGTTAATATATCAGTAATTGCTATTAAAAGACATTGCCATGCAAAAAATCCTGATGGATATATAATTGGCTTGCTGCACAACCACTATGAGAAGGGCCGAATTTTCCAAAAAAGTCCGGCCTTCGGGACATCTTCGCACGCATTTTCCACAAATTCGTTTCGGGACCCGAAGATACTTCGCACGTAATCACGTTTAAAAAACATCTATTTTCCAGGCCTGCCACAGACCTGCAGGGATGCTGTAGAACGTTGGTGCCATTCTTAAAATGGAATGCAGAAGGGCGCTTGGTTTGGTCTTCAGTACAATGTTGGTGTTTTTAGTAGGTCACGCACATGACAGCCCGCCTGCTCTTACATCGTGCTTTCACTATAAATTCCCTTGCACTTAAGAGGTGGCAAAACTGACCAAAAAACTCAAGCGGAATGTAGCCTGATCGAATTGCATGCAAGCGAAATCTGAAAAAAACAAGCTGAGAGCTCAGGTGCAACATTATTGATAGAGTGTGGAGGTTGACGGCAGCAGCCACAGCAGCATGAGGTCAGGCAGGTGGGCACAATACATTCTGGAGAGGCGCAAACAGAATTAGGCACAGCAAGAGCGTGGCACAATTGATACAGATGTGGAGGACACGCGCAGCAGTAATGAGGTCAGAACAGTAGGAGACAATGGACAAAATGGAGTCGGCAAAACAGTATGTATGACACAGAGTGGCACAAAGAATTACAGTGTGGAAGGTCACTGGCGCAGCATTATGGAGTCAGGAGCAGAGTGGCACAAATGACATGTATGGAGGCGGCAAAACAGTATTAGTCCACAGAGTGGCCACAATGATCAGTGTGGGGTCACGGTCGGCAAGGCAGTATGAGTTCAGACAGTGGCACAAAGACATTATTGAGCGCAAAACAGTATTAGCCACAGAGTGGCACAATGATTACAGTGTGTAGGTCACGGCGGCAGCAGAATGAGGCAGAGCAGTGGCAACAATGACATAATGGAGGCGGAAAAACAGTATTAGGGCACAGATAGCACAAACACCCAGTTTGGAGGTTCACTGTGCGGCAGCATTATTGGGATGTCATTACGTGTCACAATGGCATTCCTGGAGGGTGCAAAACAGTATTAAGTTTTAGGGCGCTTCACAATTGAAACATGAGGATGGTCACGGCGGCAGCGATTAATACAGGACAACAGAGGCACAATGACAAATTCTGGAGGTGGCAAAAACAGGATTAAGGCACAGTGCGTGGAGGGCACGGCAGCAGCCACGGCAGCAGCATGAGACAGACAGTGGCACAATGACACAGTGTGGAGGGCCACGACAGGATTACACAAGCATCAGCATGAGGTCCAGAGAGTGGCACAATGACATGTCTGCAGTGGCAAAATAAGTATTCAGCCCACAGAGCGGGCACAAAGACTGAGATGCGAGGAGTTCACGGCGGCAGCATCATGATGTCAGTGCAGTATGGCACTATTGACAGAGAGTGGAGTGATGACAGGAGCAAGCATCAATGATGTGTCAGAGATGAGGGCACAATTACATTCTGCAGGTGCAAAAAGTAGTATTATACCAGAGAGCGCACAATGACTGAGAGCGTAGGTCACGGCGGCAGCACATGAGGTCAGTCAGTGGCACAATGGGACAGAGAGTGGAGGAGATGACATGAGCAACAGCAATAGGTCCAGAGAGTGGCACAAAGTACATTGTGCAGGTGTCAATAATAAGTATTAGGCCACAGAGCGGCACAATGACTGTGATCGATGGTCACGGCAGGCAGCAGCATGAGGTCAGGCATGGCAGCAATGACAGAGGTGTAGGTTTCATGACAGGAGCAACATCATTATGTCAGAGAGTGCACAATGACATTCTGCAAAGGTGGCAAAATAGTATTAGGCACATAGCGGGCACAATGACTGTGATAGCGTTAGGCAACAGGCGGCAGACAAGCATGAGGGTCAGTCGAGTTGCCACAATGACAGAGAGTGGAGGTTGAAGACAGGCAGCAACAGCAATAGTTCAGGAGAGATGGGCACAATGAACAATACTGGAGGTGGCAAAAATCATACCAGGCCGCAGAGTGGCCACAATGACCAGTGTGGATGTCCCGGCAACAGCAACAGCGAGCAGCAGCATGAGCACGATAGAGTGGCACAATGACAAGTGTTGAGGTGGGTGGCAATACCAGGTCCCTGGATAAAGACAGTGGTAAGGCAGGATGAGAAACTATCACAGCAGATGTGAGTGGCATCAGGCGAGTTGCGGCATCATAATAGGGCTGAGGGCAGGTATTTGGAACCCAACTGACGCTCTAAGAGCATTGTTGTGTGAAATCTGGCCGATCCACGCCTGAATCATTCTTACAAAGGTCAGTCACGTTCAAACATTTATCCCGTGGACAAAGCGGTTTTCGCTCTTGGGGTAACGATGGGCCCCCAGCCGCACTGAACACCCTCACTGAGGGCCACACTTACTGGTCCAGGGCATGACAGGCTTATCCACCTGCACAACTCCGGCAAGTTCGCCGAGCATACATCCAGTTGGCTGCCCCATTAGTCCAGCGGATCTCTAAACAGGGGTGGCAGGAGTGCTGTCCCAAGTATGCCACAACCTGTTATGGTTCAGGGAATGCTCATGTCCCTTCTGCTGCTGCATGCTGGCTGCTGGTGATTGCCCCTCCTCAGCTATGCGGGTGAAGAAGCTGCTCATTATTGACTCAACTTAGGTTTACTGCCTGATGGAGCGTGTACTGCTCCTGACCCCCCCCACCTTCCCCAGCAGCCGGCAGTAGTACGTGAGCGCAGAGGAACCCCCGGTCAGACCTAGTCAAGGAGGGACGATGCCGCACATAGGCAGCGGCCAACTGTATTACGGAGATTTCCCTATAGTATTTGAGTTTTGTCTTGCCCTCTCAATAGCGGTGAAAAAGGCTCCCATTTTGGACCCGGTAGCGAGTGGTCCAAATAGGTGTGAGAGCCAGAAGTCATCCCCTTCTGCCGGATGGCTGACTAATCGGGCGGTCACTATCCAGCCAAATAAGCATGCTGCGGGACAATCTCACAAGTGAACTCCGAGGGCTTCTCCCTTCCTCCAATTACCACTGGATACTGCCACGGTGCTTGGGAGTCATCTGCCTCTCTTTCCTCATCTCCATCCACCTCCTCCATCTGCTCCTGCTCCTCCTCTCTTGTCACCTGGGTAGGAAATCCACTCCAATTTTCACCAGACAATGCTTCTGCTCAATGTCCTCCTCTCGCTCCTCCGCCTCCATTTCAGTCCCCACCGGACTCATGTGGCCTACGAGATGTATGTCGCCGACAATCCCTCCAGTCCCCTGTGCCCAGTACAGATTTTTCTCAGCACTGTTCCAGGACATAGCAGGAATGACTTATTCATCCCGAAGTCTGGCGACTGAGCAAATAACTAGTCCTTCCTCTAATGGCCCCAACAAACGGCAGGTGTCACGCATGAGCTCCACTGCTGACATCTAGTTACACAGGGTAAGTACTTCTTTCTGCCTGGATCATCAACAAAATCGTTAATGGCCTTTCTTGTTCATACAGTCGGTCCAACATGTGCATGCGCAGGAATTCCAGCGGGTTGGAAACATCGCATATCAGCAGCTGTGTTTGGGGAGGCGTTCATGCCGCTTGCAACTCGAGGAGGTGTTCCTGTGCTTTGTAACGAATGATAAAGTGCATGTCACATTTTCCTCCTGCCATTTTCAGAATTTCTGAAGATCTGTGGATGACTTCAGTAACCTTTTTACAACAGATTTGAACACGTGCTCCATGCAGGGCGCATTTGGACCATCCCTCCTCGAGTGCATGCGCGGACATCCATTTACCTCCCATTGTCCTTCACCATGGTTCCCGATTTGCAGTTGGCGCGGAGAAAGCCACACATCGATTTTCTTGCTGCATGACCGCGGAGCAGTTCCTCCCCTGTGGGACATCGATCGCACGTGGCAAGCTAGTAGTAGAACTGGCGTGACACCGCTGTGCCCTACACATGTGGTAAGATGGAGCAGGTACTTGTGGAGCTGAGTATGGGTGTGTGGTGGTGGAGGAGAGTGGGGCGGACGATATGGCGCAGAGCAGCAGTTTGACAACGTGGAGGAGAAAGCGCTCTCCTGTCCAAGTTGTTGGTGTGCCTGGGCAAGGAAGGCATCAATCACACCAGATGGGCCGTAAAGGAGCAATGTACTGGCGCCTGGACCGTAGTTACAGCTCCAGACGTCCTCGCTGCAGTGTACCTTGGATACAAACCGATAAGCTCAAGGACTGACCCCACTTTCTGTTGCTACATATTTATGAAGTGGCTGTACTATCGAACTGCCTTAGTGGAAAAGAAATTAACGGCTTGGAACACATCCACTCGGCTCGGCACAAGCCATTAGTTCTCTGAATGTGCAAGAGTCCACCATTTGGAAAGGGAGTGTACCTAGCAGTACCAACAACATGGACAGGAGCACGGTCTGTAGCTGGCAGCACCCTTAGGATGTTGGACGCATACTGTTGTCCTTTACAATACTCCTTCTCTGAAAGCGACTGCTGGCGTCCATGAGTACGAGGAAGCAGGAGCATCAGTACGCGGGTAGAGGATGTCAAAGTAGAAAACAGCAGCCTTCTGCAAGAGGTGGTGGAAGCCTTGACGGCTGAAATGGCAGCGTGCCAACTGGCCGCTGCTGCTGCTCGCAGCGGCATGATTGTGACCACACATCTGAGCCACGTTTCTCCCCAGGCCACCGGATGGTGACGCTGCATGTAGATGACGCCAGGGCCGTGTGCCAACGTTAAAGCTCCCTGGCCACGCTTCACTTCTGCCCACAGATTTTCTACATATACCATATGCGGCTCCTCCGTGTCTAGCAAAGAACTGCCACATCCGCCGGAGTGCATGATGTTTACCGCCAACGCTCCCCGCACTGATGACTACGCCCGCCAAGCTATGCCTCGCTGAGAGCCCCTCCTGTGCCGCTCTGGTCTTGGACCTGCGAAGCGTGTTTTCAACCCCGTAGTCCGCATTGCGCTCCCGACCCTCCACACTGCTGGGGCTACCCTGCTGACACACGGACACACAACCCACTTGCTGGCTGCGGCCGCTGGGCCTTACGCGCAAGCTGACGCCCTCAAGTCTCCTACGATGATGAAGCCCTTGCTTCCACCCGGCTCGCCAAGGCGGTCGGCTACATCATCATCATTTGTAGGTTTCAACGTCACTAACTGTTCCTCATCAACCGTTCATGGTAATGCGCCGAGGCTGACCTCGTCACCACATACCTCCCATGCCACACTCCACATCTATACTTTTGCCGCCTACTGCAAGAAGCTGCGGATATTGGCCCCAAATATATTTTTCTTCGCTGCCACGTTGCGCTGACTGCCCTCCTCAAATTGTTCATCTCGCTATATAGTGGCTCTGAGCCCAGACCACATAGTAGATTCCCTGGCTGAAGTGAACTGGATGGGACAGAGGCGGGCTGAGGACAGGTGAGGGCCGCAACCCACTCCCGGCTATGCCAACAAGTGTTTGTGTCTGAGTTCCCACCGAGCTCTTGGCTGGGGTGTTGTCAGATAGTCATCTGGGAAAGAAAGGAAGACCTAGTCAACCAATCAAGAAACACCTGAGTGGTGTTTCTGAACAAACACACGGCCCGCTAGATTACAGCGCAGTTGTGGCCTCCACCTGAGTGACCCCTGCTGCGGACGTCCCCTTGCTGTGCTGCGACCCTGGGCCCTTCAGATATGTTTGATTCCACTGCCACTCGCATTTGGCAGACCCTGCCACCTCTCTGTCTAGACAAACTGATTTGAATCTAAAATGAAACGACTACTGTTGATGAAGCAATCTGTATATGATAAATATACAACCCTGTATTTTTGACTCCAAATGAACCCATAAACAGCTTGGGTAACCCCTTGGATATAAACTTGCGCTCCACAAATGGCCAGTTAAAAATTACTTGTATGTGGATCCGTTTACAAGCACATGGTGCTGTTTTACTAAATGTAAAAGCACAAACCGGCTTAATTAATTACTTCGCTTTGATGATTATGTCTACAAGAAAAAATGTATTATATTTCGGTGAGTAAAAAGACCGGTTTAATTTTGTCAGCCCAGCAGCAAAAACAACGCTTAAATAACCCCTTGTATGTAATTGCATCGCCAAAGAAATGAGCCGCACAAACTAGTAGCGTGTTACAATTGCGTAGA